>BRDA01039774.1:0-11946 GCA_036984385.1 Crenuchus spilurus
GGAGGGGGGAACAAGAATCTAAAAAAACCTGGGTCTACCACTAGAGGGAGAGGGAACAAGAAAAAAAAAAACCTGGGGAATGCTAGTGTTAAATAAAACTAAACCTACCAATGGGCCCAGGTTATTTCAGATGATAAACACTAATTCAATACAAAATAGTAAGAAGTGCAACTGAACAGTCAATTAGAACTATAGTCTTTACTACTAGAGAAAGATCCAGCAGATAAAATCAGTGCCTGACTTTATGTGCTGTAAATATGAAGCTTATGTTGTACATAATTCAAAGTCAGTTAACTTATTTGCATGTATAAATAAATGTGAATGTGAACCCATCACTGGAAGACCCATCACTCATGAGTTTGCCACATGGCAAGAAACCCAAAAGGAAGAAGCACTCACCCATTACCCATCAATCCTGGGGGTATCAAGCAGGGATGCAGTGTGGAACTGTGAGCTGAGCTGATTTCTGTGGTTTTATAGCATGAATAAGAAGTAAGGTTAAACATACTTTACATATCAAAATAAATGGGTCTACATGAAGAAATCAGTTACCCACTGATTCATTCAACAAGTATAACAGCTGTAATCCTACAGCTTTGAATGATAAACCATTTTTTCTGTGGCTTTTATAGTGATTAAACTATTCAGAAATATGTAAAATGTGTTAAAATGTCAGTGCATTTTTTACTGACACCCCTAAGCACCTTGGCCTAAAGCACAAATGTGGAGACCGTAGTTTGCCCCTTGCGCAAGCTGACTTGGACAAAAATGTACAATTAACTAACAAATGTAATCACAAAGCAGTTAAACCTGTGCATTGGTCTATGCATGGGTCTACATAATAATTAACTTTTTAAAACATGCCGTGGAATTCACTTACAGTATATATGCCAGCACTCTGTTTCACACTCACTGACAAAATAGAACAGTTGGCCTCTGCTCAGCTTTTTTATTTGAGGCACTCTCTCTCTCTCTCTCTCTCTCTCTCTCTCTCTCTCTCTCTCTCTCTCTCTCCCTCTTTCTTTCTCTTTTTCTCTCTGTTTCTCTCTCTATCCATCTCTCTTGCTGTCTCTCTGTGAGACTGGTGGGACTATGGAAAGGTTAAAATGAAACAACTTTGTCAGCAGTACACTTTCAATGCATCAAGGCATATCACTACTTCCTTGAAAAAACTAGAAACTGAAACTGTAGAGCTACAAAGTCAAGTAGATTTGACTGGAGATCAAAGTCATGTCAGGGTCCTGTCATTAAAAACCTTGGCTCTCCATGATCTTTTGGGCATCAGGGCACAGGAGGTTTTGGTTTGGTCAAGGTTTCAGACCCTGACGCAGATGGATGCCTCTTCAATTTTTTTTCTTTGATTTGAAAAGAAGAAATGGCCAGAGACAGTTTATAGATTCTTTGCACTCTGAGAATGGGCAAGACTTGACAGAGACAATAGAGATCCGTAAGCAGGCTTTACAGTTTTATGCTGATCTGTACAAAAGTGAGTACTGGGCAAATGGAGAACTGGCTGATGAGCTTTTTGCAGAGTTGCTGAGGGTCTTGGAAAACTGCAGTGGAAAACTGGAAAAGCCACTGGAGGAGCAAGATCTCCTTGCTGCTTTGCAGAGCATGGGTGGAGGCACCTCCCCAAGTATTGATGGCCTTCCAGTTGAATTCTACAAGTCCTTTTGGACTGAGTTGGTTGCTGAACCACTTGCTGTTATCAATGAAAGTTTGACTGATGGTATCTTGCCCTTAAGCTGCAGGAGGATGGTGATCACCTTGCTGTCTAAGAAGGGCAACCTGCAAGATATAAAGAACTGGTGGCCTGTGAGTCTCTTGTGTGCTGATCTAAAGGGGTTTTCCAAGGATCTCACTAAAAGACTGAAGGATGTAATGGGGCAGGTGACCCACCACGACCAAACCTACAGTGGACCTGGCAGATTCAATAGAGATAATATTTATTTGATTAGGGATCTCTTAGAGGTTTCCAGGACCTGTGAGCTTGACTTTGGTCTCATTTCTATAGACCAGGAAAAGGAATGGAAAATCAGTACTTGTGGCAGACTCTTGAAACACTAGGCTTTGGTCCATCTTTTATTAACATAAGAGTTCTGTACCGAGACATTGAATGTGTGCTGAAAATAAATGGTGAGTTGAGTGCACCATTTAAGGTCTAGCAAGGTCTATGTCAGGGCTGTGCCTTATCTGGTATGCTGTACTCCCTTTCCAATGAGCCACTGTTAAACATTCCAAGATTGAAGGTGTGGTTTTAAAACAGGATGGGAATTTTCATCCAGATATCAGCTTATGTTGATGATGTAATGCTAATGGTAAGGGGCAGGAGGATATAAATAGTCTTAGCTCCACTGTAAGGGATTTTGGAGTTTTTTCAGCAGTGAGGGTGAATTGGGGCAAGAGTGAAGCACTCACAGTGGGGCAGTGGTTAGGAGATTTTCCTACCTTACCAGCCAATTTGGTTTGGAAAAGAGGGGGCATAAAGGGGCAAAAAGAGGGAGGATTTTATTGCCATTGAAAATACACAGAATAAAAATTGGAATGCGGTTCTTGAAAAAATGACAGGCCAATTAGCAAAATGGAAATGGATCCATGGACAAATGTCATATAGGGTGAGGGTGTTAGTAGTAAATAACTTGGTTGCATCAGTACTTTGGCAAAAACTTGCATGCCTGTATCCTCTGAGTGGATTATTATCCTGGCTGCAAAAAATACTAGTGAATTTTTTCTTCAACCAACTTCATTGGGTCCCACAAGGCCTGCTGTTCCTACCCAGGGAAGAAGGAGGGCAAGGCCTAGTGCATCTGGTGAGCGGAATGGCGACTTTTCACCTGCAGTTTCTGCAGAAACTCCTCAAATGTTTGAGAAACTCCTCAAATACCTAGTGTAGAGGGAGGTGTCCTGTGCCATTTTTTGTGGAACCAAGGGACTAGGACTGAACATGGCCCTGTTTTGAATAGATACAAGCAACTGCACCTCAGTGGACTACTCTTTTTTTTTGGACTATTCAAATTTTGGGCACTATTTAAGAACTGTAAAGTGGACAGAGTGGACTCACTTCACTGGCTGCTGGAAGAACCTATAATTAAAGGGGCTCACCTGGATGTGTCAAGCAGAAGAACACTAGGCCTAACTCACATGCTCTGTGCTTCAAAGACAGTGAAATTGCAGAACTTGGTGGATGTTGCTGGGCCAGGCCTGGATAATGTTCATGCTTTTGCTTTTTGTGGCTTGAGAGAAACAATCTTCCACAGTTTTTTAGAATGTTCATGGCTCAGGTCCTTTTTTAATACAATTGATTTTTTTTATTTGGGAGGTGTGGAGAGGATTTAAGCTCTTGTTCATTTATCTTTGGAGTGGGCTACAGTAAAAAAAAAAAACATTTTAAGTGGCAATTGCTTGACTTTATAGTTGGTCAGGCAAAATTTGCAATATACAACCCCAGGAGGAACAAGCTGGAGAACAGATCTGGTCAGGAGACTTTGCCCTTGTTCTTGGTGGTAGTGAAGTCCAGACTCCTCTTTGAATTTGGTTTCTATAGAACCATGAACAATGTTGATGTGTTTGAGGTGGAATGGTGTTATAAGGGTAGCCTGTGTAGTGTGGAGGAAGAGGAGCTGATCCTCGATAGCTCCTGGAGCTGCTGAATGTTGAGGGTACATCAAGTCTGTGGAGAAAATTAAGATGATTGACTGTGCTGTGTACCTGTTTGTCTGATTGCTTAAATAAAATTTTTGGTTTTAAAATAAAAAAAATCTCTCTCTGTTTCTCTCTATATATCAATCTCTCTCTCCCTCTTTTTCTCTCTCTCTCACTCTATCTTTCTCTCTCTATGTCTCTCTCTTCCTCTCTCTGTTTCTCTATATACATATATCTATCTTTCTTTCTCTCTCTCTCTCTTTCTTTCTCTTTCACTCCCTCTTTCTTTCTATCTCTCTCTCTCTGTGTCTGTCTTTCTCCTCTTTCTCTCTTTCTTTCTCTCTCTTTCTTTCTTTCTTTTTCAATCTCTTTCTCTCACTCTCTTTTTCTGTGTCTCTCTCTCTCCCTATGTTTCAAGGTAATGCATAAAAGGGAGGTGTAGGGTACATGTTATAATTCACACAGTGGGATGCTTGACTTGATATATTGTTCTGCTAACAAAAATAACAAAACTGCATTGACAGTAGTGTTGAGACACCTTGTCTGTCAGCAGCTTTTGCCAGAGTGTTTCTTTTACTTTCCCAAGGCTTCACATAAATTCATTCACAGTACTTTGCTTTCTCTTTGACTTCAGCTCCTGCCGTTCTTTCCCTGGCTACAACAGCAACCGAGCATTAAACCTCTAATGAGGAAAACAGTATCCGCCTACAAATTAACTCTTGATGAGGGCTGTACATTTTGCTGCATCCCTTTGAAACTGCTGGATTTCACACTGTGAATATGTTTAAGGTTTAAGGTTGGCACTGTTATTGAGGTTTTATAGAAGTCATAATTGCTTTCAAATATTAAGACGGTTTCCCTTACTGACAGAAGAACTAGGTCAATGCCAGGTTTATGGTTGACTGTGTTTGGTCAAGTTGTTGGCTTAACCCTTTGCAGAGACAGGAGCTTCTAGCATGCGGGTTTGAAAATGATGGCCTTCTACAAAATCTCTTCTTGCCTCAGGAAAATTTACTACATAATTACACATTCTGAAAACCCTGCCATATTCCTCTCCAGGCCTTTTTGAAAGTCTATGCAGAGTTGTGGACACAATGAAAACCTTGACCAAATCAAAATTCTTACCCACCCTCTAATCAAAAAGCAGGAAGCCAGTGCTACAAGCACTGGAGTGCTTCTATCTGCTTCTGAATGTTAACCACAAAACTAACAATTAAAGTGTAATTCTCATCTTGGTCAACATTTTCATTTGGAGTCAGGTCAACAGGGCCTTGTTGTTATTGGTTGTTGCAAGACCCATCATTCCACTTGGTTAGGTCACTGAGAGCAAACATAGTACATGTTTAGAGTCGAGTCCCTGTTTGTGGTCAAAGCAAGACTACCTTTCTGACACACTCTAACAATACTGCTATTGTACTGTGTACATAGTGCATATTTTCAGTGGAGCACTGTCAAACACGACAGATTGCTGGAAGGAGAAAAAGCAGTTGTGCACAAATAGTGACGACACTGTGAGAGACAGCAGGGCATGTCAAACATGCATCATTTGGTACGTGCTGGATGCCTGACAACACACGAGAAAAAAAGAAGAGGAATGTGAAACACAAGTCTTCTACTTCCACCTCTGTCCATGGACACCAGTAATGCCTGGTAACTTGGCACTAGTGCCTTGATGTGGTGGTATTTGTGTAAACCAGCAATGAAATACATCCAGCACAAGCCCATGTCATAGCTGCCTTTTTGTAACAGAACAGTTATGCAAGCTTTATCATAATTTTAGTGATTTTCTTCCTAATGGGAACCCTTTCACGTTTTTTGTGAATCAGTATGCTAATTACTGCTATCCATATAAAACCACTTAGCCATTTAATATTAGTTAAATCAACAAGCATTACTATATTAGGTTATGAAATTCCAGAAAAATAAACATGACAGTAATTGTACTTATTACATTGACTTTATTTAAAAATGTTTGTCTTGAATGTTTGTCTATGAGATGTTCATTCTCAGTACACCTTCACTACAGTGTTACTAAAACTTCCTACAAAGTTAATGGTTTCTAAGATGTTATCACCCTTAGTGCAGTACCCTGTTATCATCCCCTAATGATCCATTAAAAATACAATTTAAATTGGTACAGAATACCTTCATGTGTGCACGTCAATCAATATATACTAATAGACTATTCTGAATGAGGCCAATGAAATTATGATTTCTGTCCAGCTGAACAAGGTGAGTAATCCTTTAATAGTCTGTTAAATAGTATTTATAATCTGATAATCTGATAACATCTTGATGATACCACAGTGTTTCAGATGTTTTAGGGCGTTCATGCTTTGCTGGGTCAGAGCCATTTTGGCAGGACAATTGTGGCTAATCTATGTGGTTTTAATGTTATGGCTGATAAAACAGAGGCCTGATTTGGCAATATGCCTGGTGATTAAGTTTGCTAATTGGTGTAATGAATTAGGTCTGAAAATGAAAATGATTTCCATAGAAGTGGACATGCTCAATAATGTCCTATCATTCTGAATCTTAAGTTCCTTAGCAAGTGGTAGGGTGCAGGCGATCCCCCAGCCAATACAGTGTCATAGGATTACAGAGCTGTTTTATGGTGTTTCTCCAGGTTTTTTCAGTTTTTTTATGTTTTAAAATTTTGCTCAGTCCTGGTGTGACTGGAAAATATTACAGCTGCATATATTTTGGTTGTTAAATGTATAATCCAGTTAGGTATATTCTATTTTGCAGCCACTGGTATATGGACCATTCTTTGTCCTGGTAGGAGAGATTGGTGTGATGGTTGATGGCAAATTTTAAACATTCAGGGGGTCAGTTTCCCAAAGGAACAGTGACCAAAGTACATCAGCCCAATTGGGAAATTGCCCCCACATTTGTCTCCTTCTGGCTTTGTTTATGCATTAAAGCGAAACAGATTAGCAAATGAAATGTTTGAATTTTACTCATACAGGTGCTCCAGCTGGACAGAGCAGGAGAGAGAGAGAGAGATAGAGAGAGAGAGAGAGAGAGAGAGAGGATTTGGGAGAAGAATGAGCTGTGTGATTGTGAGGCACTCAGCAGCTGCACTGTTTCATTCAGCAGGCGGACTGTTTAATCCCAGGAGATGGGCCTGGATGAGTTAGGCAAACAGGGATCCCTGAAACCCAGCACCACAGCCTGCCCCTAGGGCATAACACACCAGCCATGCCCAGAAATGTCTACACACAGGCTGCCATAGACACCTAATGGCTAAATAATTTATGAATATTGCAGACCGCTTTTAACTGAAGTCCAAAATTGAGGGTTGTTTATCAAAGTCGGTGTGGCCTCTTGACAGTTGGAACGTGCTGACTCGCTCTGTCCCCCCTCCTTTTTGTGTTCCATTAATTTTGCTCTGCAAATATAACCAAACCCAAGAAAAAATCATCAGCGCAGATGTTTTATACTTGCCACTCAGATGACTGAAATCAGCGCTTCAACTGCAAGTGTTAACCATTGACAATTACTCACATCTCAAGCTCATTTTTTCTCTTTCTACATGCTTAAAAACTGGCTTGGACTTAATCTCAGGAGGAAATGACACTCTCACTTATACAAATGTCTTTAAAGAACCATGTACTTAAATGTTCTTTAAGGAAGAAGCTCAAAGATGTCTCAGGAACTGAGTAAAGACATTGGCTAGCTCTGAAATTAGCTCACTGACCACATTACTGATCAACTGTATGTTAAAGTCACTGCTGACCAAACTCTAGCGCTCAATTCAATGGTACACTCTTAACAAAGATGGTTCTTTAAAGGTTCTGAGGTGAGAAAATGGTTTTATATAGAACCATGAACACTCAAAAGATTATTTGCATGATGAAAGGGTTCTTCAAATTGATGATGAATGTGTTGTAGATGGTTCTATACAGAAACGTTTTGAAAATGGTTCTATATAGTCCCCAAAAGGGATGTGCTGTAGTTACAATCTCAAACTTGTAATAACAGAGGAACCTTTTTTGGTGCTATATAGAACCATTTTCAAAAGGTTTCTATATAGAACCATCTATAACACATTCCTCATCAATTTGAAGAACCCTTTCACCAAGCAACGAACTATTTTCTTTACTAAGGAACCCTTGTTCTTTAAGAGCGAAACTTCCATTTCAAAATGCACAGTTAACTCAGGTGAGAGTCCGTAAAGTCTTAAGAAGGTTCTTCACAGTCAGACTATTGCAGTTGCTAAAATGGTTCTTTAATGAACCGTGTGGTGAAAAGTTATTTAAGGAACCTACAATCGTTCTAATATGGCACAAACAAAGAACACATATTAAGTGTGCAGCATTTCTAAGGTACAGAAGACACAACACACATCTACAGATGACATTTGGCATCCTGACTTTGTGTGTTTGAAGCGTGAGTTTATTACTGGTGTAAACTGTGTCAGGTTCTTTAGCGCTTTGTGTTTGTTTATATAACATATGAGCACAGAACATTCAGATATTTCACGTCCTGGACTGTCCAGTGACTACCAGCAGCAGAACTCAGAGCTGAAACAGTGTGTTCCCTTATTCACTCACCACATCCCACTCCTCATTTGTACACAAACACTAGGACCGAGGCTTCTGTCAGCTGACATCGAAACCTCTTTTGTCTGTTCTTGTGTATGTGTTGGTTGGGGGGCACGGACCCCCCCGCTCATTTATGTGGGTGACTGTATACACAGATTGAAGAGGGAGAAAATAATATTTTCAAACTGAGTAAATATTTCCGAGACACAAGTAATCAAAGTAACGGACGTTGGCGGAGCCCGGTCCAGTACGATTTGCTACATTTGATATTGTAAAGCTCCATACATGCTTTTGATTCTTTCCAATTAAGATGAGTTTGGTTTCTATTAAACCAAGACGAGCAGAGAGACTAGCTCGGCCTGCACTCTGTCACAAGGCTGTAAAAGCAAAAAGGACATTTTTAAAAGATCCTCCACTGGAGCCGACATTTACAGTGGAAAATGTTCTTTAAGAGTAAATGTCCAGGCTGGTACAGGATCCATAGTCTTCTAAAAGGCCTCACATTTAAAGCTCTGAGTGTAAATGAGGGAAGATGAGTCCCTGAACTGATCCGAGAGCACTGTGGTTAAACCTTACTGGCTTGTGGTAAAGAGTCTTCCACTGCGTAACATATCAGACCAGTAGACACATGCATCAAGGAACATTATCATCATCACAAACCCCAAAACAAATCTCTGCACAGCACTGGGCTGGCCGCAATCCGGACTGGTAATTTGTGACAGTTTACCTCCTCATTAGCAACTGGATTACATTTCCAGCATGTTTCCAGTAACTTCTGTAACCTGCATCCAGCGAGTTTATTTTCTTTCCAAGGTAAAGAACTGCGAGGCAGACTGGAGCAATCTGACACCTTATACGAGTGGAAAGGAGTCCAGTTCAGGCTCAAAATTGTACCTCAAAGATGACTCAGGAACTGAGGGCAAAGAAAAAGAGAAAAGATACAAAGGCTAGCTCTGAAATTAGCTCACTGACCTCATTATAGACCAACGCCACTGACCAACTCAAACATACCATCCATTTTAGAACCCAACAGGTAACTCCTAAATTCTTGTCTGAAAGGAAATAGTCCATAAGCTTTTTAATATACTGACTTTTCTGAATGGTTCTTTTAAGGAACCAAATAAAGTTCTACTATGACAAAAGAACCTTTTTCGTACATTAATTTTGTAGCGTTTTAGAGATACAGAAGTCACAATGTACTGTAGCTCACAGCGAACTTAAAAAATGCAGTACCTATCAGTCTTTAAAAAGGTTCTTCAAGGGTTCTTTAGTAAAGAAAATGGTTCTATATAGAACCATGAACATTGAAAAATCCCTAAGGGTTCTTTGCATGCTGAAAGGGTTCTTCAGATATACAGAACCTTCTGCTTTTATTACTATGTTAAGTTTGATAACAGAGGCATCATTTTGGGGGCTATAGAGCCATCTTCAAAAAGCTTATGTATAGAACCATCTACAGCATATTCCTCATCAATCTGAACCCTTTGGGTTCTTGAATGGTCATTGTTCTATTAAGAACCATTTTCTTTACTAAAGAACCCTTGAAGAACCATCTTTTTTAAGAGTGTAGTTAGCCGAGCTTCTACATTGTTACTGTCCTTCCCGAACACTTATGTCATCAAATTCTGGTCTTTTGACAGTCCCCCAGTTCAAACTGGTCAGTGTGGGGGGCAGATCCTTCAGTGTCATGGCCTGCAAACTTTGGAACGGCTTACCTCAGTCACTCAGAGACCCCACTCTATCCTCCTTCTCTCAATTTTCATTCTGCTCTATAATAATAATAATAATAATAATAATAATAATAATAATAATTATTATTATTATTATTATTATTATTATTATTATTATTATTATTATTCACAGTTAAGAGACGACATTTTTAAAACTAATCAGGCACTCAGTGCCTCCTATAATACTTGACTTAAGAACATCATTATCTTTATGACATATTGACACTGAAGGTGTAATACTTTACAGTACAATATCATGTAATATAATACAGTGCACTGATGCAGTAGATAAACTACCAAACTTAATCCATATATGTAGTCTCTTTTCCATGTATACACTGAAGCATATACAGAAACATGCTTTTAGTCTTCACAGCATGGAAAGACTCTGTACAACTGAGACCCAACAGCTCGAATTGTTGCTAACAGCTCCTTCTACTGGACAGCTATCAAACTGCCCTCAACCAATGAAAGAGCATCTTACCCAAGTATAGCCAGTAGGTGAATACAAAAAGCCAGCAATGGGGGCATTTTGGAAGCTACATGGTACTTGAGATTATATATATTTTCTTTTTGGACAAAACAGGGTTTCTGAAAGTTAACAGTGATGGAGACAGTGCCCTGCTGATGGACTACACATGTGGGCCATGTGTAAAAATCATTGTTGGACAGTCTAATAGAGAACATGAAAACAAGGCAGATGTTCATATCAGACCAGCTGTACTAGCTTTAAAGTTTGGCTGTTAGATTTAAAGTTATGTGTAGTTTTAATGTAAGTCACAGCTCTAAACATTTGACCTTATGGACTTCAGCTAACCATTGCTGTCCTGTCAAATTAGCATTGGAAAAATTGACAATGATAGATTTTACCCATGAGGCCAATTCTCTTTCCTCCATAAAAAAGTGCAGTTTAGTAGCACTGACCTGCAAAATGTTCATGTCTAAAGTCCAAAGCTGGCTTTGATACTGTACAATATAGATGGTTCAGGTCTGGTTCTTTTCCAACTATTAACAGATACTTTCTCTAATCCACATAATCAGTGTAATCACTGAATAAAAGTAACTACACCTAGCAGACAGTCTGAACTTCAGGACAGTGTAACTGGGTGATACTGGACCTACTGGGGCCAGCCATGGCCTGGTATTAGGGATCTGGTCTTGTGACCAGAAGGTTGCTGGATCGATCCCCATTCAAGTTATGACTGAAGTGCCCTCGAGCAAGGCACCTAACGCTCAACTGCTCCCCAGGTGGTCTGGATAGGGCTGCATGCTGCTTTTCTCTCAGCATAGTGTGTTCACATATGTGTTTCACTACACAGATGGGTTAAATGTGGAGGTCAAGTTACATTGTGTGAAATCACATTGACAAAAATGTTGCATCTAATCTAATCTAATTTAAAAAAAACATGTAAACAGTATTTTATTAAATTAACCAAACATTTGCTGTTTACTGAAGATGCTTGTATCATTCTCTGTCCATTCATGTTTCGTTCTACCATTTCACCCAGTGCCATAACCACCTGTCCCACACTGCCCAAACACACTTACAGCCCTGCTGCAGCACAGCACTGACCCTCCACACACCTCATCTCAGCTTTGAAAGCACACCACCCACTCTTGTTGGAGGTGCGTGCACGCTCGCAGAGCTCCATGAGGATGTTCATTTGGGGCTTTTTTTCATGCAGTTTCGACTTCATTCCAAACATGCAGTGTCTTTGTTTTGGCGTCAGACATGAAAGACAGGAAAGTCATGGTTGTCTGTTTCTGCAGATGTAACTTCAGAATGGATGGAAAAGAGGATAAAAATGAGAAATAGACACAAATGTTTCGTTAGAAAAAGTCACAGATGTTCTCAGAGGAAACTCACAAACACAAAACAAACACAAAACACACACATCTCACAAACACAAAACAAACACAAAACACACACATCTCACAAACACAAAACAAACACAAAACACACACATCTCACAAACACAAAACAAACTTTTATGATTATGAGTGAACATGTGTGAGTGTGAGTGGGT
>BRDA01039776.1:0-19904 GCA_036984385.1 Crenuchus spilurus
CACACACACACACACACACACACACACACACACACACTGAGCAAGAGACATGGCAGTGCTTGTTAGTGTCTAATGTGACCTTCACTCAGTGAAGTGTGTTGTCAGGGTGATCCATCAGTTGTTATTGAGGATGTTTTTGAACTGTTGTATGTGTGTAGATGAGTTATAATAATAATATGTATAATAGTGTATAATAATTAGTACTGACAAGTGATTAAAATATTTAAGTGTGATTAATTGCATTGTATCGAGTAGTTAATTGCACAATTAATCACATTCTTACTTCATGACATCTGACACAGTATTTTATATTTCTCTCAGTTTCTCATTCTTTAAGTAACCACAAAAGAAAAGTCCTACAAACCAGTAGGTGTTTAGATTAGCTTTAGACTAAGATGGCATTTAATCTTATCTGCTTCTTTGACTGAATTCACTCTCCATAGCAATGAACACGAGCTAACAAAGCTAGAAATCCATAGACGTTTACTCTGTTGGAGTCTCAGACTATTATTTTGTTTAAAGAGAACAGTAATAAGCTCTTATTGATGTGAAATGCACTCTGAATGAGCTCTTGAACTTGCTTTGTGCATCCAGTACATAACTCGGCCTGGAACTACAGGTGGCACAAAAGGATAGAAAAAACATAAAAAAGCATTAATGGCATAAAAAAATATTGGGATTGCACATTTATTGAGTTATAACATTATTAACATTGATAGCCCTAATGATAATGTCTTTACATTTATTTAAATAGCACAGTGATACTTACAATGGACAAGTACACAACTAACAGAATATGACGTACATATTCTCAGAATAAAAAGAAAACAAAATATTACTCTTTGGAGAAAATAAGCCGCAAAGTTCACCATTAATTAATTACTTAAATAAACTTATAATCATAACAACTAGGGGTGCAGCTGTCATGATTTTCTTATTTGTAGCAGAATAAAAATAATAAATTCACTTGTTACTAATTGTGTGTTTTGAGCACAATAGCTGCCAAATCTGGCCATGCATCGCTAGTAATAACCAGAAAGAAAACATTAAACTGTTTGGCCATGTGTCCATCCTTGTCCACTTGTCTGCAGCACTAATATTTATTAATTTCTTCATTCTACAGGATACAGAGTCGCTAGTGGACTGATATGTATAGTGTTATCCCTAGATAAGACTCTGTTCACTGCTGACAATAAATGCAGTGATATCTCAGCCTGTACAACTGATTGCTATACAATAGGAAAGCGCACACCCACACAACTCACTTGCAGATGATACGATGTTGCCATTGTATTTTAATAGAAAGACATTGTTTTAAACTGATGGATGGGCGATTTTATCAGTGTGATTTTGTGCCGTTCAGTTTCCCTGGCAACCATCTGACTCCGTTCCATCCTCTTTACGCTGTCATGCAGCAGAGGGGCCAATATTTCATACAGTTGGCTTTTATTTGTTTGTTTACCCAGTTTATTTATTCTTTCCCCTTTGCAAGATGTCACAGGGTGGAGCGAGGCAATTTGTTGCCTTTTTCTCCCTTCTCTCCCTATGCATGCCATTGCCGCACCAGTAATTGGCATTTGGAATCAAATCATATGTTATTTACTATGGTGTGACTTGCAATAAAAAAGCCAATTAAGCAATTATCTGGGGTGGGGAAATGAATTGAGAAAAAAATGGAATAGAAAATGAAAGTAATAAAGTAATGAGGCAGTTGTGGTACATTTTACAGGCTACAGCAGGGTCTGGCTTGGATCACCTTAAAGAAATTCCTGATTGTTTAGGTCACAGCACTTGTTTATGACTGTGACATGAAAAGTCAGTTTGCCACAAAGAAATCGGCAAAGCTTATATCCCCATTCACAAGATATGACAGGGTGTAGTTTAAGTCTACAAGGCTGATAATAAAAATGGTCCACTGGATTTACTGGTATTGCTAAAAAATCAGATGAAAGATTATTATTTTTTGACAGTATACACCCTTGGGAGTTGCTGATCACACCACTCTGATTACGTCGTATGGCTGTGATTATTTTAAGTGTAATTTTTGAAAAGCAAATTTATGCGACTGTAAAAGTAGCAGTGGGAGCAAGATGCCTCCAAGGAAGCCACACAATGCAGCAGGACCTGTCACCAGGTGGACAAAAAGGAACAATGTTCATATTTACAAAGATTTACAATCTTTAAAATGCTTCAGTGAGCATGTTTTTGCTTCTTACAGTATTTTTTTTTTCTATAAGGTAATGCAATATGGATATGAAACATGGATTTGGTAACCTTTGCTATATGTTGGCCAGTAGCATTTGTTTAAAAACAGTATTTGTATCAATCACTGAATTTCTGTCATTTAGAACTTAATATTTCTGCACAGGTTTCAGAAAATAACAGCAGTATGTTGTTTTTAATCTATTTTTTATTAATATAACAGGGTGTTGACCAGCAGTGTCCAGCTGGACTCTCTCCATTCTCTCGCTTTCTCCTTCCTTCCGTTTGAATTCTCCGCTTCCTTCTAACCCGAGTGTGCCAGGGGCACCAACCGTGATACGTGTGGGAGTCACCTGGCTCTGCATCAGCTTCCGTCCCATCACCCTTAAAACCTGCCAGCATGCAATAATACAGCACCATCTTCCTTCTTTCTCTTCTTTTCACTTACCCTCTCTCTTTCTCCCTGTTTATTTGCACCCCTCATTTGCAAGGCCTGACTTCAAAGTCTTCCTTCTTCTCTGTTTATGTCCTTTCCTGTGTTCCCACCCACTAACACATGCCAAAGAGAACCAACCTCACTTCTAAATAACCATCCATGGCATGTCTTGAAGCTAGCTAACGATTTGATGCTAAGGCTCTGTTGTTTGTCTTTTTGTTGTTAAGCTTTTGCACTGTCAAATTCTGTGAAAACAAATTCACAGGCATTGGTATCTGTGGGATAGCATGTCGTCCATGCATCCTGTTTGAGTCATCACGTCACTGAATGTTTGAGATAGCCTTCAGTCTTTGATTTGTGTGTGTGTGGATGGGTGGATGAGTGTGTGGGTGTGTGTAGTCTTTTTTCATCTGTTCTTATGTAGATTAAAGTTAAGCATTTCCAGCCCTGAATAGGGTCGTCCAGTGGTCACAGCCTTTCAAGCTTCTCTTTCATTACTCACTTTCATTTTACTCCACTGATTCCAGCTTACCTTATTGGAAATCAAATTTTTCTCTTTTTCCCCATTTTGAAGGGATTAGGTCTTGTATCATAATCTGCTAGAATTGAAGGCATCCTGTTATCAATAGCTGAAGGAGGGATTTCTGAAATGACTACTTCCTCTGAAAGTACTAAAGAAGGCACATGTTAGTGCAAGATATCATGACATTAGTTTAGACACACTTTAAACCAGATATTAAATCTCATAGTAATTTAACTGGTAATTTAAAGAGGAGTTAGCAGTAACCGTTGCAGGGGCAATTTCATTCAGATGGTGTTTATGGGTAGACTGAGATTTGAAGGGGGATTACTGCTCATTTGTGCTCTGGCTTTTCTTCCTTTTGAACTGCAGCTAAATGAAAACTGGCAACCGCAATCATGGCTTTAAATGTTTGACTAATCCTCTGAATATTATTCATGTTGCATGTAATTCCAGAGAACTCTCAGGAGGAAGGAAGGGTGATTGTAAGGCAACTAAGGCTATGCTAAGAATTTGAGATCCTGATTGGTCACAATTTAGATATTTTTTGGGGAAAAAAAACAGTGATTGGCCTTCTGACTCAAAAGGGTGCGGCCGTGCCTTACTGTTTAAATAACTGACCAGTCCAAACACACTGACTGCTTAGCTCCAAGCCACAGCCATGCAGTTTCACCAACACATGACTAACTAACTAAACAGTCATATATTTACAGTAGAATTACCTATAATTGAAATTTCATTTTGGACCCAAGATGTGTGTGCTGTTCTGTTTTTACTCCGTATTTCATTACTTAGTGTTGCAGCTTTTGGCTCATATTGAATCAGAATGTTGAAACCAATTTAGCATGTCCTGAAGCCAAGACTCAGCCTCAGTTTTGATGTTCTTTGTGCTTGATTACACACAGAGTGTCCCCAGTTTATGTAATGCATGTTTAAAACAGTTTTTGTTGGTTGTACAGAATGATTCAAATGGTCCCAGGGTGGTCAATTGGCTTGCAGTCGTATTGTGTGCGCTTCAACGCCAAGCAAGTCGGTTCCAAAAATACTGGAAACTTTTTCAGTGAAAGCCTCTTTCTAAAAGTAAGAACCTGATAGCATTTTGTTGACTAAATCTTTGAGCATATCCTTATGGGAAGCAAACTGAAAACTAGATGGAAATTGGCTGTTTTCTGCCCAAGTTGGTTTGCATTACATTCATTTGTGCCAGTGGCTAACACAAGATAACAACCAAAGATTTTCTGCACGTCTCTGTACAATTATTAGCCAAGAGATGAGGAAGTTGTTTAAAAAGCAAATATATTGGTTGAACACTAAAATTCACACACAGCCAGCACCAGTATACAGTGTACTTCAACACTCCATTTGCTTATAGTGTTGTGCAGACTGCAGTCATTCTTGTCTTATTTCTTCATTCAGATTTTAGTTTATTTTAGCTATGTATTTTGTTACACCACTAATAGTCAAACAAATAATGAATTTTATTATTGAGTCCAAAGTAGCAGTACCATGCAGACTATTATATGCAGAACAGACACATACAATTACTAAATGTTAATCCATTACAATACAGTATCAACACATTTAAACATTAGCATAATGTATTGGTATTTAGAACTGTTATGCCCCTCAGCCAGTGATGTCAGTAACGCGTTACCCTAATCTGACCATTTTTTCCAGTAACGAGTAATCTTAAAACATTATTATTTCCAATCCAGTAATCAGATTAAAGTTACTTACTCAAGTCACTGCGCGTTACTATTTTTATCATCTTCCTTATTAAAATGATATATTTTTACTTTCTTCTTGCGATTTTACTTCTTGTGGGATAGTGACGCAAATGTAAACAATGGAGGGAAGGGTTATCAAATGAAAACGCTGCTTACGGTCTTTCACAGCCTTTGGCTCCCTGCAAACTTCTCCTACTCACTCCTTAAAACAAAACAGCATTTTTCTTAGAGACAGTAACCCTTTATACTGACACTGCAGTACTACACTATGAACTAACACACAAGATACATTAATTTATCTAGTTTAAATCAAAATATTACAAAAACTGTTTCATGCAATCCAAATATCTTAAACCAATAGTCAAAAAATGTAATTACTGGTAAATACACAAAGATAAAAGGTTTAATCATTTAAATAAATGTGTATATTATATTTATTCATTACACACAGACTGATACACTTCAAATGTTTATTTCTTTTAATTTTGATGATTATAACTCACTACCATGCTCACTACCATATACACAGTGTTTTGTTTTGTAAAACCACTCCTTGCTGGTCTAATGCTGTGAACAACAGGTTCAGTGTTCAGTTTTGCCAAAACAGTGTTAACAGTTAAATATGTCAGGTCAAGAAAGATTTATAAAAACAAGTATTTAAATGAAGTCAAGAAAGACTTTTTTAATTATATTTAAGATAATTCAAGATAAACTGTCTTTTTTATATATAAAACATGTTTTTTTTTTCAGGAAATAGTTTTTAAGTTCAACTTTTAATGTCAGGAGAGACATTGTTGCTGTTAAAAATGCATTTCCAATAAAGTGAGTATTGGCAAAACTGGTTGTAATTTTTTATGTAGAGGTGGCGGGGGGTGTTGTCTGCAACTGCAGAATATAACTAATAAAGTAACTTGTAATCTAACTGTTACTTTTCAAATCAAGTAATCAATAAAGTAAATAAGTTACTTTTTAAAGAAGTAATTGGATTACTTTTTCAATGTAACTGTGCCATTGCTGCCCTCAGCTTATCCAAAGTGCTTCTTATCTGCTGTTTTTCATGAAAATCACCAACAAAATCATTCAAGCTAAGTATCTGAATGCATCCTGTTAGAATAGAATAGAATGTGAGGAGGATGGGCTTATGTTGTGAGTACATTAATGTTTACTGTTTTTTTCTAAAATTGCAAAGAATTCTGGAGATTTTAGGGCTGTTTTGAAAATGAAATTGAACTTTGACCTCAGAAACGAGACTCGTATCAAATGTGAATACACAGTAAATACCTAAATATGACTGGTAGTGTTAATATACCTGGAAAGCTGTGCTAAAGTTTCTGCTTTTATGGGCAAAAAAAAGCAAATTGTTATCAAAGCCTTTCATGAGCGGTGTGCAAATTGCATTGCTAATTTTGGTATGGTTATATTATCTAATGTTCTAATAGTGTGACCCCCTTGTTTCTGTGCTGCTATAATTGTGATGATCATTAGCTTCAGATATCAGATTGCGCTCTTAAATGAGCATTTCTTGCCCATTTTTACAAATCATTGTTCACTTGTCGGTGACGCCTGTAAAACACAAAAAAACTATTGTCACAAAGCTGTTGCTCTCACTGTGTTATGTGGACCTCCTCTGTAATGCAGTGATGTGCTGACATCTTTTCTCACCCTTTGACTTTCTCCCCCTCCCTCCATCAGTGCAGTGCACTTAAGCCTGGCTAGGCAGGAATTGCTGGAGTGGTAAGTGTTTGTGGGCAGTGGTGGATAAGTGCTGCAGCGCTGCATTCTCATTTTGACTAGATCAGTGATCAGTGTGTCTCTCCTAACCACAATGGAGAGTCTCATCTCAGCTTTTATGGGTGAAAGCACTGTCTGCCATTTAAAAGTGGCACCATCCTTCTCAATGTACTGTATTCATCTCGCTCTCTCTCTCTCTCTCTCGCTCTCTCTCTCACTTTCCATCTCCTTTTCTCACTCACTTCCTTGCTCATTTTTTTATTTTCAAGTTTTTTTATTTCTTCCATAATTTTCCATAGTTTTATATTATGACTTTTATTGTTTTTATGATGTTTTTATTGGTGTTGTTATGTTGTAGCACTTTGAGATTTGGTTCAAATATAAAGTGTGTTATAAATAAAATTTATTCATATTATTATTATTATTATTATTATTATTATTATTATTATTATTAATTTCTGTATTTCTTTATTTTTGTATTTTGGTTTGTCTGTCTGTGTCTCTCTCCATAGTGCATTATCTCTCTTGCCTCACTTTCAGTCCTTTCTGGGATGGAGTGGGTGTGATTGTTGGCAGTGTGTGAGAGTAAATTGCTGGGTGGTCGCTGCAGTATGTGAGGGTAAGTGTTGTATGGCTACAGAGTGTGAGTGTAGTGTTAGGGAAGGGTAAATTGCTAGGTGGTGGCAGTAGTATGTGAGAATAAAATATCTAGATTGTAGCAGCAGTGTGGGAGGGTAAAGTGGAAGGTGGCAGCCGTGTGGAAGGGTAAAATGGAAGGTGGCAGCAGTGTGGGAGAGTTAAGAGGATAGTGGCAGCTGTGTGGAAGGGTAAAATGGAAGGGAGCAGCAGTGTGGGAGAGTAAAGTTGATACTAGCAGTAGTTTGTCAGGTGAAAGTGGATAGTGGCAGGAGTGTGGAGGATCAAGAGGATGGTGGCAGCACTGTGGGAGGGTAAAGTGGAAGGTGGCAGGACTGTGGGAGAGTAAAGTGGAAGGTGGCATTAGTATGGGAGGGTAAAGAGCATGCCTGCAGCAGGGTGTGAGGATACAGTGGATGCTGGCAGCAGGGTGTGAGGATACAGTGGATGCTGGCAGCAGGGTGTGAGGATACAGTGGATGCTGGCAGCAGGGTGTGAGGATACAGTGGATGCTAGCAGCAGGCTGTGAGGATACAGTGGATGCTGGCAGCAGGCTGTGAGGATACAGTGGATGCTGGCAGCAGGCTGTGAGGATACAGTGGATGCTGGCAGCGGGCTGTGAGGATACAGTGGATGCTGGCAGCGGGCTGTGAGGATACAGTGGATGCTGTCAGAAGCTGCTGTGCAGAGCCATATTCACACAGACCATTCACACAGACCACAGGCAATTGCACACCTCACTCATAAGAACTAGATATAGCTTCTTTTACCATACAGGCATCTGCCAGCTGTGTTTATTTTTTTTCTCTAAAGTCTTTTTCTGAATCTGATGTCTGGCCATGTTCAGGTCATTGAAATTACTTTGAGCATCAAATCTAATGACTCAGAAAGAATTCTAATGCCATGTTTATGATTGGCAGTCCAGCTCAAGGGGGGAATCCCAAAGGTTACATCACTATCTAGCAACCTCTGCTAAAATCCTGTATAACTGACAGCTTGGAGTACACTGAAAGACAGATGAAATAACCAGACAATTGTACTTCATATGTTGGTCATTCTTAATATTAATAAGGGCTGACCACTGATTTAGGATTTCACCTGTTTCTGCCAAACAGTACACAGATTCAGCTATTTGTTCTTTTTGTTTGCATGCAGACTATCTGCCAATCAGAAAATCAATTATTCACCTGCATGAGTTGTCAGTTGGATAGATATACAAAAAGCTTCTATAGTGTCATTCAAAAGTTTGGGTACCCTGGTCAAAATGTTTGTACTGCATATAGCTCAGTGAGTAAAAGATGACCTGAGGTACTATACCAATAATACTGCAGTTATATCTCTCTCTGTCTCTGTCTCTCTGGCTCTCTCTCTGGCTCTGTCTCTCTGTCTCTCTGTCTCTCTCTCTGTCTCTCTGTCTCTCTCTCTCTCTCTCTCTCTCTCTCTCTCTCTCTCTCTCTCTCTCTCTCTCTCTCTCTCTCTCTCTCTCTCTCTCTCTCTCTCTCTCTCAGGTCAACAATGCTGATTTTATTGTAGCATTTTATTCTGAACCTTAACTATTACTGTGAACAGTTAAGCTAGTTAAAGATGAAATATTCTCCAAAAGGCTTAAAGTCAAAGATGAAACACACTTTTCCACATTTTATGCAATATTAGTGTATTTTTTGGTTTTGTATAATTTTAGAATGAAAAAAGGAAAGGAGTACTTTGCAAAAGTATGACAACCCTAGGAGATTTGAGTGCTCAGATAACTTTGACCGAGGTCTCAGACCTTAAGTAGTCTGTTAGGGATATGGCTTGTTCACAGTCATTGTTAGTAAAGGCCAGATGATGCAAATTTCAAAGCTTTATAATACCCAGACTCCTCTAACCTTGTTCCAAAAAATGGCAGCCATGGGTTCTTCTAAACACCTGCCTTAAAGCAGGAGAAGGCTATAAGAAGATATATAATTTTTTTTTGCTTAATATGCAAAGTGAGTATCATCTTCGACTTGCTTAGCTGTGTACAGTAA
This sequence comes from Crenuchus spilurus, assembly GCA_036984385.1. Classification (NCBI taxonomy): domain Eukaryota; kingdom Metazoa; phylum Chordata; class Actinopteri; order Characiformes; family Crenuchidae; genus Crenuchus; species Crenuchus spilurus. The sequence goes on from BRDA01039776.1 coordinate 9,262, forward strand.
AATATATTTTGACTTACAGTGCCCCAAGTTTTGCATGCCGCTGTAGTTCTGTGCCCACTAAAGGTTGATCTAATTACTGTAGTAACAAAAGTATCAATTTCATGGTGCCAGTTTTCTTGAACCAATATCGGAGCTTGTGATGGTGTAGTATCTCGTGAACTTCAGTATAATCAACTGTAATGGCATCAGTGATATCTACTTTAAATGTAAAGCAAATAGAGTGAAGACAGTGTGCATATACCACTGAATCTACAAAGTAAATGTTGACTAAAGGCAAGGCTCAGAATTCAAAAGCCTCTCCCAGAGAAACAAACTAAGTCCTTTTGATAAATGACTCAACTTAGGGAAGCGCCGCTCGGCTCTGATTCAAGTCAGCAAAGTGAAGATTCTAACAAACCTCCGGAGAGTAGATGCGCTGGTTTGTAAGCAGATGCTGTCTAAATGCTGCAGAGCTGAGAGAAAGTATGTCTCTTGGCATCTGCTGGTCTGACAATCACTACAGGACAGCTGGGCTGGTTGTCTTTGAAGTGGCGTCCAGCAGACCACCAGGCCCTGACACTAATCTGAGAGTATGAGTCTTCTCTGGTCAGTCTAGAACAGGGGTGTCAAACAAACGGCCTGCAGGCCAGACCCGGCCTGATTATCCTTGTAATCTAGCCCACCAAGTAATTCTAGAGTGTTCCAAATTAAAATGGTTTTGTGGATGGTGAATTGAATGGGAAAGGTCCTGCAATATAAATAGAATACAGTGTGGCAAGTGTGAGGTGTACTTCTTCATTACCTAGCTAAAAAAACATGTCTCTTTCCAAAAAAAGAAAAGTAGACTTGAGTTTTCAAGAAAAATGTATCAATTCTTACTTTTTCACTGAGATAAGTGGAAAACCACTGCGAGTGATGTGTTCAAAATCTACTGCAGTACTGAAATAATATAATATTTGATGTCCTCATCAGACTCTCTGCTGAAAAATACTGTGATTTTCAATAAATAAATCAATTGCTGGCTGGGTAATCGGAGCTAAACCTTACCTTCATAATAAATAGTATGTACACATATGGGAGGAGAGAAATTCCATTTATTCACATTGTTGCCATTTAATTTTGCTCATAAATTCTTGTTAATTTGTAAGACTATCAATTTCTGGTAACAACCTTAATCACCCAGTGGTTTGTGTTGTACATTTTTGTGAAGGTAAATATGATAAAATAAATATATCTTTTTTTGCTAATGAATTGAGATGCATCCAATTTGTGCATTCAGAACAAACGTTTTAGAACAACTGAACTATTTAAGATGTTTGTTTTTTTGTATATATAAAATATATTTTTTTATTTAATTATTTTTTGTATTTAAGCAGAGGACATTTGCCCGATATTGATCTGATTGTAATATGACCCATTAAATAAATAAAGTTTGACATACTGTTTAGATGATGTGACATGCATCATCTAAAATTGTTGTTTAGTTTGACCACTTTGTTATGAACAGAGCAATGGAAATTATGTAGATTTACCTAAATACAATGTAGCAAAACAAACTTTGCATTAATATGCATCAAAATAAAGAATGTTTTTTCTTTTTTTTAAGTTGTCATTTCCCGTTTTTATTAGACTGACCATACCTTGATACTTATATATTTTGTGATTTTTTTATATTAATACCTGATTACTGAACACAAATTAAATAATTTCATTAATGCTCATAGATTATTTTACATTTCTGAGAACAAAACCTAGAATTCAATGTAAGGCAGCTTCCATTTTTTAATGAAAAATAAATGAGTCATGGATACATTCTAGTAGCTTTTGAATAAAGCCACTGTTGTGATGTTTTTTTTACCAGGGCTCTTCTTCAGTAACTTTACATAGGGAATTCACTCTGTGTATTCTGTTTGAAGGTTTATATTTGCGCCTGACTGATATGAGCAGTTTAGCGAAAATGAAACTATCACGTCTATGACTCTTTAAGCAGGTGAATAGTTGGCCATCAGAGCCATTCTGTCTGCTTAATGGATCTTCCAGATGAAGTATAGGTCTCCAGGGAACTATAGCCTCTTCGAAAACATTAAAGGGAGGTTCCTGTAACTGTGCTGTAATTTAATAATTGAGTTCTAAGAAGTGCTTGGGGGGGGGGTGCCTCAGAATGTGATCCTGATCATTGTATATTTGAGCTTATTACAAATGTGACACTTCCTCCTGCTTTCCAAGTGAGAGATAATAGTGGAGCGCTAGGCTAAATAACAAAATTGATCTGAACAGTACTGTTGGTCATTATAGTAAGGCTACATATGCCAAGAGATAATGTTGTGCATTCAGGAAGCAAAAGAGGTGTTGCAAAGAGGGAACAAATGATTAGAAAACTAGACAAATCAAGAAAGTAACAGTGGGTGGTGTTTGTATCTGAAAGCAGCTCCTTAGCATTAGGCCCTTAGTTTTTCAACAGTGATTACCATAGCAGTGTAGTGTTAGCATCTGATGGAATGATTATCCCACATCTTTATTGGAACTGCTGACCCGGACCACGACCGATATTGTTTGGCATAATCAGGCCATTGTATCAGATTTCTTATCTGCTGGAGAAATTAGTCCCAGTCCCAGGGGCGCCTGGAATTATGCATGAGGCCTTGATTGTGCTGCCATTCTAGAAGCAAAATGAGCTGTTTGCATTATGCATGATAATTGGCTGATATGGTGAAGAGGCGGGGCAACATTTCCTCTATTTAAATCTCTCTAGTTATGCAGATTTTTCTCAGCACTCCTGCCGTTCTACCATCGTCTGTGTTGCGATATTGATGTCCCTCATAAATGAGGCTGAAAAAGTTTTTTCCCTTTGTCCAAATGCTTAAACACTGTCCCGTCACCAGGGCAAAGGTATCATGTCTTGACGAGGATTTCTTTGCCAGCTGTGTTCTCATAAAATGCATAATGTGACTATTTTCCTTTAGTTAAGTATCATGCACTAATAGTCACATGCTAGATGACTAGTGTTAACAGAGGATGTCTCAAAGGCTGTTGGGTCACTACAGCTGTAAACATTCAGTGGACGATTCACCGCCGTCTTTTTACAGGCGTGCATGTACTTTGATGTGGTGTTACTAGCAGGAGACTGTTTTGCACAGATGAAGTAGAAGGAGCTGAAGACTGGAGAAATTGTTCACTATGTGGAACAGAGGCAGAGGTGATCACCACAAGTTTAAGTCTTAGTGTGAAATACTACAGGCAGCATCTAATTCTTTCTCTCACAAACGTGTGTATACAAAATTAAAGTTGGAATTCCGCACACATGTGTTTGTGCCCTCTGTGTGCATATGTATTATAGAGGAATAAGAACAGTACAAACAGCTGTTAGAAATGTATGATGACTCCAACCTTGCAGGACTTTAGATTTTGCACAATTTCTGCATATACAGTCACTGAGCTGTAAGAAGGTTTTTGTGTGAAATGGTGTATTGTAGACAAACTTGCCACCTTGGATTTGTGACTGTATTGGTGATAGTAACCGTAATTCATGGTGGTTGGATCTCTATTTGAGACATGCTCCTCATTTTCTCTAGCCATGACTGAGAAATTTATCATATTATCTTTAAGAACATATAATTTCTTTAAATGCAGTCAGTGGAACTGAGGAATTGTTTCTCTACATTCACCTCACGGCAGTCATTGGATGATTCCAGTTAATGCAGTAGTACGGTCAAGGAATAACAGAAGTTATTTAGAGGGCCACATCAAAACAATAGAATATTGTGAAAAATTTCATTAAGTTAATTTAATTTAAATATTAATTTTTGTTTTGCTGTTGATCAGTATGACGTATACTCATGAAAATCAATAATCTGGAATCTGTTTATTAGAATATTTGAGTACTGCTCAAACAGTATCAACATTAAAACAAAAAAAATATTGAAATGTGTCACTTTACATGTAATGAATATAAAATATTTTCTAACCCTCTGAAGTCAGAACCCCCCACTGGCAGGATATTGACGAAATTCTGCAAAAACACTTAGATAACTCTGAGATTTTATCCGAGTAACAAACCTAAGCATACCCTGGAAACCTTAAAGGGTCTACTTTTCAAATTATATGTAGCTTGAATATATTTTTTGATTCTTGTGATAGAAGCATAATTAAGCAGTGACACATTTTTAATTGAGAGTTAGAGCGCTGTTTTTTTCCGCCCACTCATGCGATTGGTCATTCATATGGTAACGACATGGAATATCCGGGTATGCCATTGGAGGATTAGCAGCCCAGGAATGTGTGAAAATGCCCATCTTGTCTCTTTAAACAAAGATTGCTGCACCTGAACACAGAGCTCTCATCTGAGTGTTCACTCCGATCTCATAAATATTCAATGTAGAGTTAGTGGCTGAGGAAAACGGTGTCACCTCACAATCAGTAAGCTTTAGAAATAAAACCACATCCAATTTGTAAAAACTGTAATGACCTGTGTGTAGCCAGCAAATATGTTTAAAAGTTCTGAACTCAAAAGTCTTGGCTTGAAATGTTGAGTGTGTTTTCACAAAATATCAGCACATCTGAAAATATGTTTTTGGAAAGTAAGTTTAGAGCAGATTTAATCAAAATATATATTTGACACACTTACTGTTTTAACACTGTTGTTGCTGAGTTTGTGCTGAACAAAAGCCTGTGTAACACTTTGGGGGTGGGGGGTAATTTAGATGGGTGTACTTTGTCAAAGTCAGGGCATGTCAAACTATATCAGAGTGTCTGAAAACACTTTCAGACCACAGAGGGTTAAAATAAATTATAGACACATTCACTTTTTCACAAAATTAAAATGTTTGCAGTTGCACTAGTAAATTCTTGATGTGGTTAAATTTCAATACTAGTGATTATGAGCAGATCTGTGAAAGTGAAGACTGAGTGAAGGATGTCTGATTGGACATGCAATCTTGGAGTGGATTCCTTTATCTTTTCCTTACAATGAGGAGGCACAAGAAGGAAATGAGTATGGGTGGTTAAAGATGAGTGCCACCCTTAGTCTATAGCACAAACGTGCTAATATTAGAAAATATACTGACTTTATAAAAAAAAAAACAGCAAGTTAGAATAATGTATAGATACCATTCATATTGTGAATGTTCTTAGTTTTAGAATGTGACTCATCCTTATTTAATGTTGATGTTAATACTAGTGTTTGCATTGGCACCAGTATTCATGCAGAAGTATTAATGATTTCAGCACACCACCTGGCAGCACATTGGTCCATCACTCTTAGCAAGAAAAATCTCAGCTGGAACTGGTTAGAAACAACCCTCACCATGTAGAAGAAGAACTGTGTAAAGCTGTTCAAGTTTGACTATTGTTCAGATCTCTAGAATGTCTTGTCATTTTCTATACTGAGAGCAGCAAGTGGAGAGCTCCTGTCCTGTAAACCTGTGTGGACTATGGTGTGCACTGCACTGTATACCATTAAACTAAAGTGTTTTGATGAACCCACAGATATTGCAAAACTGTGCATGGCCTGTAATGAACCCTGTGAATATACCCTGTATTGCATCATGTTGTACACAAATCTTCAGTATGGTTGGAAAAGACATGCAGCTGATATCTGTTGAAAGACTTTGAGAATGGTGAGGTGATTTATTGTTATATTCAAGCAGTACTGTGCAAATGTTTGACACCCATATAAAGTTAGATTTAATCATTTATTTGAGTAATAAGTGTTCTTATGCTCAGAAAAAACACTAATGTTAGACTAAAAATCAATATTACAAAATAAGTCTTGGTTTTATTTTATAATTTTCTCAAAGAAGTCTAGTAAAAGTAGTTCTCATCCAGTACTTGATTTGGTTCATCAATACCTTTGTTAAATAATGTGCTGCTCCTGAAATGAATAAATCCATGTGAGAGTTGAGGATCATCAAGGACATATGGAACCAACCTTGCTTTTTGGACTAGATATCAGCTACATTTTTCAAGATGTTTATCTTCATCAGTTTTTACTGTATACTTATTTAGCATTTATTCAAATATGTAGTGTTTTTACAAGTTAAATGCTTTTATAAACATGTTTAGGTAACGTCTGTTGAAGGCTAAACTATAGTTTAACATTTCAAAAGACTTCATAAAGCTTATTGATTTCACAATAACTTAGTGTAGCATTTCTAGCTTAATGTGTTGCTGTTATGACTTTAGATTCTTACTGCATGAACTGTTTTAGACTTCCCAAATGTAATGTTTAATAAGCTCTGTTTCTAATTTCACATTTTATTAAAATGCCAGGATCAGGTGTTCAATCCCAAATATTTGTTGTAATGGTTATTTAAGGGCACATAATTTGTTGGACCAGAAATGTAGGAAAGACTTTTAGGAGCTGTAAGGTTTTAGGGAAGTGATAATGAAGCAGATTTCTTTTAGTAATGTTCAAGCCCAGTGTACCCCTTATAAAATACAGGGTGATGTTGTGAAACAGCCTCGGTAGGCAATTGTTTTATGAGGATAACTGCTTGAGATAACGCTCTGCAATTCTGAGATACATATTTGAGAACATTTTGTTCACTTGTGGAAACTTGGCCCCGTTAACTTCTATAGTAGCCTTAAAGTGTGATCAGTAAATGACTCAAGCAGACACAGACCTGCATTCTGCAATCTAAATCAGTTTGGCTAAAATACTGAGAAGTGTACCTAGCTGTTCCTTTATTCTTTGCTTTGCTGCTCTGTAGGGTTGTGAAAATCCATCATGTATGATAGATTATTATATTTACTTAACTGATTGTATACACTTAAGGGTACCACTTTATAATATCTTTCATTAATAGCTCATTAACTAATGATTAATAACTGAACAAATCATTAGATCATTAGAATTTCATTAACAAATGATTTACTAATGATTTACTATTTGCAAAAATGAATACAATCATTAGTAACTACATGAACTGTCATTTATAAACATTTGTTCATGTTCAAATTCTCATGAACTAATTTGTTCAGTTATTAATCATTAGTTAATGGCTTATTAATGAAAGTTATTATAAAGTGTTACCCACTTAAGACTGAACTACCCTCTGTAGTGCACTTTGCCTTGAAATTGTTGTTATACTGAAAACAACTCATATTCTGTGATTCCTTCTTTAAAAAGAGTGGAAACTTTTCCCACATCCTCTTTTGGCTTTTTGGAAGTACTAAGAGGTAGAAGTGGGTTCAGTGTGAGAACAGGGCCAAAAGGGTCACTTACTTGTGCTTTTATCCAAGTCAGCACTAGCCTGAAAGAGTGTGTGTTCATTGCTTTGTTATTAGAACACCCAGGGAGTTCAGGATTTGCCTGTTAAATGTAGAATAATTTCAGCCTCAGCTAAAGGCCTATGTTTTATGTTGGCTTTGAGAGAGTGAGAGTCTGTGTGCCTGTTTCACTTTCTGATTCAACCCAGATCTTTCACTCTGTCTCTCCATCACCAGTACTTCACACCAATTCATTGCCTTTATTATTTCAGAAGATCCCCCATATGTGCACTGATAATGTCAAATTACTCTCCGCTCACTTGTCACAAGTTGCTGGAAGTCATTTAGGCAACACTTGTGGCTGATTCTCTTAATGAGACAATTCATCAGCTGCACATCATCTTAATGAGCAGCAGTATTTTGCAGTCATGGAGAATTAACGGTGGTGTAGATGCACTAAGAGACCCTCAGTCTGTCTTTGTTTTCAACTTTTCCTACTTTTTGTTCAGTGCAGAGATGGGCGTTAGATAGATTTTATCTTAAAGAATTGCTTTCTAATCAGGTATCATTTTTTCGTTCAATTTTTTATTGTCAGATTTTTTAGGTCAAGGTGCTATTGATTTCTGATCAGAAATCATTTGTTTTGGTTCTACTTCTGTTGTAAAATAAACAAATAGTTTGGCTCAGAATGAATTAGTAAAAGCCTGCGATAACACACTTTTTTGTGTAATACTAAATTTGAGTTTTTTGTTAAACATCCAACAAAGTTTAAATAAAAAAAATGGCAAAATTCACTCATCAGAACATTCTGGGCAGTCTTAACATGTGTGATCGACTCGTTATAGAGGGCTGTCAAAGAGCCATTTAACAGCAAATCCAACACATCCTCTTTTAGCACCACCGCTGCTGGACTGAACTAGCTGAACTGGCTGCAATCTGCAAGTGACTCCTCTCTGTTCCCTGATTGGTGATGGTTGTCACAAATTATACAACAAAATGTGGCTATTTGAAATGTTATGCCTTAAAAAAGTGTTTCCATTAAACTACACATTTGTGGGTGCATTTAAAATTACATCCAAAACCTCACACAAAAATTGGTTGATCATTGCATTCATTGCTCATGCACAGACGTTTTTGTGTATGTTACCATGGCTAAGCATACAGCCAGAGACAGGGCTGTGTGAGGAACAAGAGTAACTTAATAAGAAAGAAAACCTAATTTAGTTTCCCTGAGGCTTCAAGAAGTTCATCTTCCTTTTCAGTCCTGTGAAACTTAAAAAATAAATCTATGGATAATCTATCCTGAGCCTGGCACTAAGAATTAAGTATAGAGAAGGCGTGTTATGATTTGTGGTTTCTACAAAAGAAGGCAAATAAGCGAGACACTAGGGACTGAGAGAGTGTGTATCAGTGATGGTTTTAAATCCAAGCATGCTGTTTTATATGTATATTTTTTTCTTAATATTATACGGAAGTCACTACCTTTCTCTGAGTGGCACAGGTGAACAAATCAGTTCTGTCTCATGTCTGAACCCCAGCTGTTCTCTGTTTTAGCACCAGAGCTGTGCTTAGTGGTTGATAACACCAGTATCCCAATTCTCACTAGAAGGATAGATGATACTATCATGTTGTGTAAATGATGCCAGCACGCTGACTGTCTGCCAGCATATAGAGAAACCTGATGTGTGAAAATATCTAAATGGTGTTAGTGGTGTTAAGAATTAGGTGTTGCTGTACAAAGTGACTTTCAATTTTGGATTTGCTGAGGGGAATGCTAATAATTGAAAAATGCTACATGTGGCGATTGCGATATGAATTGCAACATATTTAAATACACAGGTGAGTTACTAATGACTAAACACTGGCCTACATTAGCATAATTAACTTTTTTTTTTTGCATTGCCTGAATATTTTGATTCATCAAAACACCCACAGAAACACTGATCTGGAGCTTAGTCTGAACAGGTTTGCTCAGACCACATGAAGATCACTGTGATGTCTTAGTCTGAGTCTTGTTCGAGTTTTGTAAGTAGTAGCTTTGTTTTGTTTTGCCTCAAATTGCATATATGTCTTCTTTTGTAATGGTGATTGACAGACAGCTTTTAAACAACAGCTTGAATGCAATTTTACATCTGCTACTATCTCCACAAATTTGATAAATATAGTGGAGAAGTTCATTTGTGTTCATTAAAAACATAAACAGACATGTATTTTATATACATTACACAAAGTGACATATTTCAAGTCTTTTGTTGTTATAATGTTGATGCTGTTTCAATAGTAATTTACTCAAAATGTGAAATAAAGAAGGCTTTACATGTAATGAAAATAAAATATAACATAACATTACTTTTGTCAGTTTAATTATGAACTCTGTGGTACTGTACTTATCCCCCATTTTAAGAGCAAGGAAATCACCAAACTGTGGACTTTCATATCTAGAAGAAATCTAGAAGAGTTATGATACTCATAGGATGTCTGATGGGCTGTTAAGTGTGTAGAGGAATTTGACTCATTTCATTATGCAGAAAGAAGTTCAGAGTATAGTCACTAACCAAATAACTAGAGACAGCGATCACAGAGCAGTGTTAGCTGATTAAGTCCATATTTAAATGTTGTATCTAATAAAGTGTGGGTATGCATATGTATTTAAATTTGAATATTTTCCTCCAAGTCATTCTTTGGAAATTAATTGGCTGTGAGTTGTGCCTGCAACCATGAAGCCATTAGCTAAACCACTGAAGTTGTGTGAGCAAGAGACAGCAACAGAAAGACAATTACTGTTTAGCTTTGCTAATACCTCCAATTCAAAGCCTTAATTAGCTTTTACTGAAGCAGCAGACTCTTCACCTCCTCAGTCTAAAACATTCTGGCTTTGTGTAATTGTTTAGGTGTTGGCTTAGCCTGGTTCCATTATTATTTTCACACAAATCAGGAAATCCTTTGAATTACTTTATAGTATGCAATGTAATATATTCTTATTCTTCTAACTTATTTTCTTGTTTATTTTTGGATGGTTTTTTTGCTTGTTGGTCAAAAATTCTGTGCTTAAATAGACATCAATAAATACATGGCACATTACATGTGTTCTTATTCACAATCTTTGATTTGTTCAGATGTTGTGCTGTCTCAGATTACTCTGTTTAATGAATAGTGCCTAATCAGGATATTTTTACTATCCAAATGAGAAGGTACTTGGATTTGTTCCCTCAGTAAATACTCTGGCTTGAACACAAGTATGATGGGTATCTCAGCATCAACAAATGGTCATAGTTTCATTTGTTTATAAATGTATTAATCTTCCTCTACAAATACTAAAATAGATATCAAACTAAAGGTTGGATCTCGGTTTAGTTAGGACTGAGTTATTAATTAGGTTTTAGTTGAAGTTAGGGTTAGGGCTAGGATTAGGAAAGTTTCCATTTAGTAGATAGTTTAGAAAGTCATTTAGATAAAAT
>BRDA01039778.1:0-12451 GCA_036984385.1 Crenuchus spilurus
GTACACACAACAGTATATTATTGATCACTTATTTTTTGACATTTTAGGGGAAGCTGAGCTTCCCTTGCAGTCTTAGAGCAATCGCCTCTGGTATGCCTGTATTATTATTATTATTATTATTATTATTATTATTATTATTATTATTATTATTATTATTATTATTATTATTAATCATGTAAGACAATGAAAGAAAAGAAAAGACTACATAACTAAGCTTCTTAGTAATTAAAACAATACTTTTCCTTCTACTTCTGCTCTAATCTATATTTTTAGATCCCTCCACTGAAACTTCAAATATTAAAAAGTCTACCTGAGGCATCTCCAACACTATTTTTTTTCTACTGTGTTATTACAAGACTTTGTAGATGGTTATTGTACAAATTACTCTAAAACAACTTTCCACCTCCTCTGAAATTTTAATATATGAAAAATATTTATTTTAATACAGTGCAAATTTGTGGGAAAACCGTGTACTGGTAACTCTGAAGCCACATTACCAGAATGGCTGTAGTTACTGACCCCTACGTTATTACCACAACAACCTAAGCAGATAAGTGCAGACAGTCATCAGTCATCTACACAGATCGGATTTGAAAAACAAATTGCCTGCAGTCTGAAAACAGGATGGTGCCTATCAAATCTGAAGAAGTGTATGAGTGTGGTAGAAACGTGGCATGTGCTTAGACCACTTTGAATTGAAGCAGGTGTATTACAGGACAATGAAGAAGGGTAGCATAGGACCAGATCTGGTTAACAATACCAACTCCTGTCCTGCTAGTTGACAGTTTTCCATTTGTAATGGCGTCCACCCAGTGACAGATGTTTACTCAAACCTGCTCGGTCTCTGGCCGGGATGCTTCAGAGAGCTGGACATGTTTCAGGGTTGCGATTACCCTGGTGTCAAGGGCTCCCTTGGCAATGATAATCATCTCTGCTTCAAATGGGGGACTAAAATAATTACCAAGACAGTTTGGCTATGCTTCTGAGCACACATAAACACCCATGCCAGAAGAGAGGGAAAAAAATGGGGAGGTTGGACAGTCATCTTTGCTTTCACAAGGTCAGTGTGGGATGGAGATTGCTCTTTTACAGTATGAAGGAGGTTTTGCACTTTATGACCTGCTTACTGATGTTTTACATTATTGGCTGCTGTGATGACTAAATCTGTTCATTTGATGCCAGTTTTTTTGTTTTTACACTTTAGATATGGACAAAATACAATATTATACACTATATACTATCATAATATGCTATTTCTACTTACTGTGAATGTGATGTGGATTTTAATTTACACTGGATGAATGATGTGTATGTTATGATTCATCCAAACACAGACTGAGACACTCAACAACATCTGTGATTGGTTTCCTGAGGGTTGTTTGTATATTGTAGCTGGTGATGTCAGCAACATCAGTCCTTATGCAGTAGTGCTCTCTGTTGGTAAGAGCCAATAGGTGGTACGATATGATATATTGTGATACTGTAAACAAGGTTATATATAGTGATTTTTTATTTTATTTTAGGAAAGCAGTGTAGTGGAAGAATCTAATGGCTGAAGCTAGAATACAACACTGTCATCTAATGGTCAAAAGGTTAAAAAAAAAAAAACACAACACAAAAGGAACCACATGTAAACTATTCATTAAAAATCTATACTGTGTATTGAGAATTGATACATATTTATCTGTCTTCCTGTCATTCTATCTGTCCATCTGTCTATACAGTATATCTATCTGTCTGGTTACTTATATGTGTCTTTCTGTCTATCTGGTCTGGTCTATCTATCTGTCGATATATATCTAACTGTCTATCTGACTACCTATTTATCTTTCTGTCTATCCAGCTCTGTTTGTCTCTGTCTAGCTAGCTGTCTCTATATCTGCCTGTCTATATGTCTGCCTGTTTATGTCCATCCGTCCATCCATCCATCTATCTAGATGTCTGTATATCTTTATGTCTGTCTGCCTGCCTGTGTTTATCTATCTGTCCATCTTGCTTTTTATCTACCATCTGCCAATCTAGTTGCTTGTATATCTACATCTCTGTCTCTCTGCATCTATCAGTCCATTTCTGTGTATCGGTCTGTCTGTACAGACAGTAAACACTGCTGCTGAGTCTTACTTTTATAATAATCTTCTCACTAAAGTGAGTTTCTGAGTGAAAAGGACATTCCTGTTTACAAATTAAAACCAAAAGAAGTTCCTTTTCAGCCCTCTCTCTGATCACAGAGCCACACTAATAAATCACGCTGTTTCTGCAGCTGCAGCAACCTGCCTGCTATTAGTCTAGCAGCTACAGTCGCATAATTACAGTAAGTGACAGCGAGTCAAACAACCTTCAAACAGTGTTATTTTGAACTCCTGGATTTCACACCTTGACGCTCTGCCTGCTCCAAAAGCTTGTCAAAGTTGCACAACAAAGCTTTTCTTTTGGGTCTCAGCAGGTGTGTACGTCTTAGAGGACGCTGTCATTCTCGCGTGAAGGATGCTGGCAAGGAGTTAAAATTCATATATTTCTGAAACACTTATTTTAACATGCATACTTTAACCAGCCTGTGCTGTACTGTCATTCTTTTTGGGGTGTTTTTGAAGCTGAGCCTCTTCAAAATCTGTTCATTATTAACACTTTCTTTACTGGACTCAAATGTGCACATCATTTCCAAAAAAAAAAAAAAACATTATACTGTTGCAATTATTGTATGAGGTCATATTTCATATTACTTTACAGTTTACATTAATTAGTGTAAGAACATTCACATTCCACCTTAAGTGGTGTAACAGATACATTAATTTGGCAAAGAAATTTCACATTCCACCTTAAATGGTGAGGTAGAGACATTCATTTGTCTAAGACATTTCCCCCTTCCACCTTAAATGGTGCAGTAGGTGTACTGTTTTTTCTAACAAATTTCACATTCCACCTTAAACAGTGCTGCAGTTAAATAAAGTTGTCTAAACAATTTTAGATTCCACCTTAAATTTAACAGCAGTTGCATTAATTTGTCTACGACATTTCTCGGTCCACTTTAAATGGTGCAGAAGGTACATTATTTAACAAACCATGAGAAACTTGACATTCTTAATTTTGCATTTAAAAACATCAGGAGCTGCGAGTTCGCCATCAATAGCCGGGACCCAAGACAGCAAAAATTGGCAGTGCTCTCTCTGGGTGGGTAGAAGGCGCTCTCTCTCCCTATCACTTTCACATTGCAATGCCTGCTGGCTCAAGCGTCTACTGATTGGTCCATTCGGAGCTGGGAACCCTGCGCTTTCCTCCAAGCACGTTGGCTCTCCAGTGACTGTGTATCAGCGGTGTATCACACGCAACGGAGGAGGCTTGTGTTTGTCTTCACCCTCCTAGAGTAAGGAACATTGCAAAAGTGATGGGGAGAGTCCTAGGATGGGCAAATTGGGTACTACTACATTGGGAATAAGATCAAAATTGGCAAAAACTAAAAAAAAAAGAAAGAAAGAAAAAAAAAAACATCCGGAGCCCTGCTGTGTCTGTCCTACTCTAACACACCACCACCACATCAGTGTCACTGAGAATGATCCACCTGCTCTGCGGTGGTCCTGTGTGGTCCTGACCATTGAAGAACAGATGGACTACAGTCTGTAATTGTAGAACTGCAAAGTGCACCTATATGGTCAGTTTAGATAAAACAGACAATGAGTGTAGATACAAGGAAGTGGCCAGTGAGTGTATGTTGCTATAAGTAATGAAAAACAGTGTAGGCATAGTTGTGGGATAAACCACAGTTCTACTGGACAGTAAAATGGACGAGGTTAAACTGTATTGACATGCTGGCCCTGTGGCTGAACGTCAAAATGATATATTGTGATCTAGATGTGAGTGTCCCTTTAAAAACCACAATCAAAACGTCAATGCAATGTTATGCAATCCTTGGCTTATGCCTGAAGCATGACACTGCTAAAAATACAGATATTAACATTATGCCAAAGCATCTGAAAGAAGTCCTTTTTATGCCTTTCCCCCCTGAAGCAATGCGGTTAATTATCCTAAACAATGTTAACTCGGATAGAGCACCAGCTCCAGCAGCAGCATTGAAAGCCTGTGTGTGTCACGCATTATCTTATAGAAAAAGTGTTTGTAGAGCCCTATAAGTGGTTTGGGTCCTATTTCATAGGGGTCTTATTATTTGCATAAATACATTATCTCTATGGTTGATCCACTGCACTCTACTTTATCACTTTGTGGCTTTTTTGGACACCCAAATTGTCTTTGCATGAAGTAAAAGGGATTTTTAAAGAAATGTGAAGTGGCACAATTGACCCATATTTCTTATAATGGTGATGATAGGAACCAGGGTCGAGATGTCTATACAGTCATACATCCACAAAATGTTGTATGAGGTTGAACGAGGTTAATTTATATTTTACATTTGATATGTATTACATAAAGTAACATATTCCAAGCTTTTTTTACTTTGGCTTACAGCTCATTATAATCAAAGATTCAGTATTTCAAATGATTAGAATATTTCATTTGGAGTTTGAGTAAATGACTGTTCAAACAGAATAAATACTGTGCACCTACAACTGCCTGCCACATTTCTAATATCAACACTCCTGAACCAGAGACATCAGAAGTGTCTTACCTGGACTAAAGAGAAAGCCTTTCATGCTTCCATCTGACAAGAAGCTTTATGGAGATCCCATTTCCTTTCATCCAGTACTAAAACTACCACTAACCATATTACTGTTTGTTTGGCCAGCCAACTCATGAGCTATAAGCTAGACTGATCAACATTAAAACAAAACTTGTGTCACTTTATGTGTAATGATTACATGTAAATAGTTCACTCTGCATTATGGCCATTGCACGTCATCACAGAGTGGTTAGCAGGGGGCATTGTAGGGTCTAGAAGAAGATACATTCAAACCATACAAGCTAAAAATAGGACACAAAATTATCAGTTGTGCTTACCACACATAATTTCAATATAGGCTCGATAGCAATAATTTAGTTTTGCCATGTACATCAAATAAAATATTGGCAGCTGATATATTGTTCATCCCTAATTAAGGGGATATACTTTCAGTTCCTCCTAATGACTCTATCAATACCAGAATTAACAACAATATACATCAAAGTACACTAACACATACATATACACACTCAGACACACCTATCTCTAAGTATAACCACATTTCCATTACGCAGGGTTTTTCAGTCAATGTAGAATAGAGTAGGCCTTTAATTAAGGGCTACTCTATCATCTGATGACCAAGTGTGTTCACTACAATACAATAGGAAGCTGTAGCTGTATCAAATCAATCAACATGCAATGTGAAACTATCATTACATTGTATACAGACTCCTGAGTTTCAGCGTGGCTTCCTCCAGCTGTGTCTAAAATAACCCACTCCTGACCCTACTCAAAGCTTTGAAACTAAGGATGCACAATATGGACAAAATACCAAATATTATGATCCAATTGCTACATATTCTAATAGTGATGCATTTCTCAATATTTGTGAGACCTGCCTGCATTATGCTGTCCAATATTTTGCTACATGAACATCAGGATCTGAGACTTCATTTGCATATTGCAGCATTCGTCCACAAAACATTCTTCAAAAAGCCTTCTGGCTTGTTTACGTGATCTTTAGCAAACTGCAGATGAGCAGCAATGTTCTTTTTAGAGAGCAGTGACTTTCTCATTGCAACCCTGCCATGCACACCATTGTTGTTCAGTGTTCTCATGTTGGTGGACTCATGAACATTAACATTAGCCAATGTGAGACAGGCCTTCAGTTGCTTAGAAGATACTCTGGGGTCCTTTGTGACCTCGCTGACTATTACACGCCTTGCACTTGGAGTGATCTTTGTTGGTCGACTACTCCTGGGGAGGGTAACGGTGGTCTTGAAGTTCTTCCATTTGTACACAATCTGTCTGAATGTGAATTGTTGAAATGACCAAGTATAATATTTTTGTCATTTGTTTAACTAGGTTCTCTTTATCTACTTTTAGGACTTCTAAAGTGTGAAAATCTGATGATGATTTAAGGTCATATTTATGCAGAAATATAGAAAATTCTATTGACAATTCTATTCATTGGCCACTATATTTTAAACAAGTACACAGACTGCTAACTATACTAGAAACAGCTGCATTAATTGTCAATTCACTGGCCACTACATTACAAACACCCACATTGTAGATACA
Organism: Crenuchus spilurus; assembly: GCA_036984385.1. Taxonomy (NCBI): domain Eukaryota; kingdom Metazoa; phylum Chordata; class Actinopteri; order Characiformes; family Crenuchidae; genus Crenuchus; species Crenuchus spilurus. Next base: position 6,191 of record BRDA01039778.1, read on the forward strand.
CTCATTGGCCACTATATTAGAAACACCTACATTGTACATCCACTCATTGGCCAATATATTAGTACATCTTGGACTTCCACGCACTGGCCACTACATTCTATCAAATGTAGAAACATCTACCGTACATTGTATGTCCACTCATTGTTCAATATAGTCCAAACATATTGAAAGGTTAAAGGCCAATATCGGCCAGTGCCAGTCTACAGTCCTGTTCATTAAGTGTGAATTAAGAATTTTAAGAATAAATTAAGAAAAACTACAAATATTCGTGGGCTTTTAGATAAAGATCTCTTACAGATAAGCGCACTTATCTTTACTGTTAATACACTAAAGTTCTAATCATACGAGTATTAGTTGTATCAACTGAACACACAATGTCAAACTATCACTACAGACTCCTGTGTTTCACGGTGGTCCTTCACGCTTCCTCTATCAGGGCTTAAAATAGACCACTCTTGACCCTTTTCAACGCCTTTGAAACCTTGCTCGAGTGCACTGACATCCAAAGAGCTCAATCATCTTTTTATAGCTGTGCAGGTGGTATCCAAGCCAGGCCGTAATTTAAAGAGGCAGCTAGTCACAAGTAGAAAATCTCACAGACATGTCAGGAGGGCGGCTGGAGTAAATCAAACGTGCTTAAAATGTTCAGCGACAGGACATGAATCTGTACCCTCTCCATGTAGACCAAACCATCTCCAAAGTGGAGGAACAGATTCTTCACAGCCATTGACTCTGTTACTGTTTCTTTCTGTGTGTATTGCCCTTATCTACTTAACAATAAACCAAACATCAAAAATCACTCACTGACAAGTATAGAAACACCCAGTGCTAATTATATAATAACAATCAAGAGGGTAAACTTCTCCACACAGCCCATTACCTGGCAGGTCAAGTTTAAAAATACACACATCAGATTTATGTGGCCGTGAGTTAACATTGGTGGACTCTGATATCTTATACCCACAGTGCCTGAAGATGATCGACTGCTAAGCTCTGAAGAAAACATAACCACCAATGAAAAGCATTGTTTCCCAATTACCTAGACTGCAGCCCCCATAGTTTAGTCATCTTCATACCCCTCCCTGATTGGGGACGGATGTCACGGATGACCCCTTTCTAAACAATGTGTTACAGAGAGTGACATTGTACCCCTGGCATCTTTTACAAACATCATTTTAGCACAAGGGACCCCACAGAGCAATATTTCTCCACAAATACCATTTTACTGTAAGAAAACCCCCAGAATCACTGAAAATGTATTTTTTTATATGGGGATGCCTCTAAAGTCATATTTCACAGATAATGCCATTTTACCACAGGGACCCTCACAAAATAATGTTTCACTACAAACACCTTTTTACTGCAGAAACACCTTGAATGGATCACCTTCATGGAATCATGAAGTGCTTTTTACTGTGTGGACTTCCCAGAATGATGTTTCACAGGGAATGCTGTACAATGGCTGCAACAATCATCGACAATGGAATACTGACTGTTGAGACTCCTGACTGCTGAGATCCCTGCATGATGAGATTCCTACCAATCAACTACTATGACCTGCTTTAGATTAGCATTGCCAACCACATTGAAGTTTATATGGACTCTAATAGCTTCTGCCACAATTATTATTATCATCATCATCAATAACTACAATCGTACACCTGAATACAGCAACAGCCTCAATGGATAGTACAATTACTTTCTATCTGACTAGTTGACCAGAGGAGGATGGGTCCCCCAATGTGAGTACAATTGGTCTCAAGCTTTTTCGGAGTTTGTCCTTGCCACTGTTGTCATTGTCTTGCTCACTGGAGGGGGTGTTTTTATGTTAATATTGGAACTCTACAAGGTCAGTGGTAAAAAGCACCATATACTGTAAATAAACTTGACTTGACTACAATGCCTTTTTTACCATGGGGAGCCTCCCAATTGCTCAAAGCAACATTTTACTGCAAGGGATGAGCAAGGCCCACTCACCAAAGTCTCAGACATCCCTGTAGGAAACACTGAGAGGACACTGCTAGAAGATAGGACACTCACAAAACAACAGTTACATTAGTGACCACTGCAGGAACGTAAACAAATAATGTTACCAACCATCTAGCTCTTCCCTATAGTGAGTTAAAATGACTGCATTCTTGCATGCAAAGGGACAGAAAAAATATTCTTATGTCCTCAAAATCACAAGATTTCAAAGGGTCCTCATGAAGAGATCTGAAGTTTCTTTGTTTCTGTTGATGCAACTCAATGTTCTGCACAAGTCTGGAGTTCACTGATGACGTACACTGAACAGAGTTGTGTCCTTTAATTTTAGGTCAATCGTTAGAGGATCTTTATCTGACAAGTTGATGGACATGTCTCAATTCGGGGACTTCATCCTTCAAAGACTGGAATTGAAGACCCTACAAGGCTGTCCCATTTCAAAGCATCTGTCAGAGGTGGAGAAGTGACATTCTTTTCCTTGGCAACAAAGAACATAACAGGTGGACCCTTTGTGAACCAACATATCTAAAGATTCATTGCAGTCTATACAGCCTTCAGAGGACATAGTCCTCTGAAGGATGCCACTTCTGAATTGAGACACAGCTGGCATGTAACAATCTTACCTGACCTGGAATTGGACAGTGTAACTACCCCACCTCCCCCCGAGCTTCTTGCTTGTTTAATGCATGTAGATGATGACAAATCCAGTTCATGAAGGATGTACCATGCAACCAGTGATTTCAGAGGTGGGAAGGACACAACTGGCTTGATTACATAATTTAAACCTAAATTAAATGATTACTGATTATTAATAAATATTAATACATTACAATAAATATTAGTAATCATATTTCATTAATAATTATTCATAATGATTAGTTACTATTAATAATATGAACTAGTATTAATAATAATAGTAAACAGTATTAATAATAGACCACAGAAGGGGTAACTATTAACATTTCAAAATAATCAGCTCATCCAAAGCTTCCAAACAGACACAGATTTAAACGCCCAACATGTTAACAACTTACAGTGGAAGGTCAACAAGAACTCCTGCCCAACTAAAGCCAAAGACAGTGGAGGGCCAATCACATGTTAGCAAGAAACAGCAGATGCAATTGATGAGCTTGTGGGCGGTCTAAAGTGAAACAGGCTTCAGCTTGAGAGGCAGTTTTCTGCTTGGTCCTAGTGCTTGACCTGTCTCCCTTAGCATCTAATTGTTTTTGGATGGTAAAAGCTGCAGAAGACCAAAACTATGTTTTGAAAAAATGCAGGTGACATGTCCCGGCTGTCCCCCCCTCCAAATTTGTACTCAAAATATATAGAATACTCTAGAGAACTGCCAGACCCACACAACAGTAGACCATCATTTTCAGTCAAACACAAACCCACGTAACGCTACACCAGAACTAAAGACATTTGTCAGCTGTTTTCATGCCTTTCAAATTAAATCCACATTCTACAGGCTCTTTTCCAATCACTTCTGAATTAATGGAAAAGATAGTCACCGTAGCTTAGGCTTTTGAGCCTATAGACTGAGCCCTGTTGAATGAAATGTAATCTTGAGTTGAAGAACGTAGTCATACATTTACTCAATTACTCAGTGCACATGGATTTTCATATTGTTCAAGTACCAACACAGGTAAAACCATTGTGTCAAAACAACAGGTGTCTATTATACGAGCTAATATAAAATGGTAACATTTCCCTCATAATCTAACCATGGAAACACCTGCCTTGTATCACCCCTACCAGTGTCACATTAGAAATACTGATCTTGCACTTCTACTTAATAGTCATTATAGTAGAAACAATATTAGATTGTATATCCCCTAAAAGAGATATTAGAAATGTTTACCCTGAATGTCACCTACTATGACCACTTTATTAGAAACACCTAGTATGCCCCCCAAAGTGGCCAATATATTAGAAATACTAACCTTGTACTTCTATTCACTGTCCACTATAGAAGAAATACCAATCTTGTCTGGGCACTTAGACACACCTACTTGTTTGTCCTCTACACTGGACACTAACACTATACCAGTACCCACCCAGGGCTGGCGCTCCGCACATGTGGACTGCATGCTATGAGTGGGGCCTCATTTGGGGAGGGGGGCACCACATAAAACTTTGCTGCGCACCCACCCCCACAATATTTACCCTATTAATCATTGGCACAGCTATTATTTGGGTTGTGGATCATTCTTAACTAGTTTTAGACAGCCAGTACCAACTCTATGGTTAGATGATAACCAATGATTAGGGCTACAGGATGGTAAACACAAACTGTACATAAATAGATGAGCTTATTGACTTATTACATAATGTTACACTTCTACATTTCACACATCAGTATTTACAGCACATGTTTCTAACACAGTCCTGTTTTGTTACTTTCTGGCACTTTATTGGTTATTTTATGCTTTATTGTTGCGCTCTCTGCACTTTCCAGATACCGGCAGTGTTGCTGTGTGGCAATAAACAATCTTGAATCTTGATATTCCTGCCTTATATCTGCCGAACAGGAGAGGTCTCAGAATGCTAAATTATTCATGGGCCAGATTTTCTGAGCTCTGCTGCCTGCACCACCAGAGAGCAGGGCCGCGTCATAAACCTTCAGCAAGAGCAGACGCATCAGCAACAAGAACCTGGCTGTTTTTTTTTCCCCTCTTGCTGGAGTTATTTCTTTACTCGTTTTAATGAGCCGTTCATCTCAGCCCTCTGAGCCACCATTAGAGTAGACCAAATTTGCTTTGATACAAAGCTAACATTATAAGCATTAAAAACACCTGATACTGATGGCATTGGCACAGATAGGATGTTCCTTGAAGCCATTAGTGAATCATATGTTTCTATGCTTTGATGTTGTATGTTTATGGTATGTATTCAATGTTCCTGCTTATCTATAACTTCTACTATGACTTTTCAACTTTAACCTTTGACTTTGGATGCAACACATAAGGGGCAGCTGTGGCCTGGTGGTAGGGATCTGGTCTTGTGACCAAAAGATTGCCAGTTTGATCCCCAGGCAGGTCATCCCAACTGCTCCCCAGGCACCTTGGATAGAGCTACTCAAATGAGATCAAATGAAGCTATTATACAACTACTTACAACAAAAAGCAAGCGCGATGCCTTTGCTGTCCACTTGGAGACAGTGTTAGCTCCTTCTGCATTGTAAGGATTCCTTGCAGGCATCTTGCCCCTTGCTACTTTTACAGATGTTTAAACATGATCGTTATATCAAGTTTAAATGATCAAATCTCTGTTTTTACTTGGTCTATCAACATCACACTTAACCTAGCATAAAGTGGCAAGACACAACTTTCAATGGAAGTTGTTCAACATGTCGGTGTCATGTTACAATGAGATTTCATGATGCCAGCAAGATTTAAGATGAACATCTTTGATACAGCTTAAGCTTGGACTTCAGTTTTAATAAAAATACTCTATATGTCCAAAAGTTTGTGGACACCACTTGCATTGAATGCATTTGGATATTTTAAGTTCACGCAGATACACAAATGCATACACAGCTTCTCTAGTCCATCTAGAGAAGTACTGCCAATAGAATAGGACTAAACATGAATCTGTTGGCACCATGTCTAATACCAGACATGGGCTAGAGGAGTATAAAATCGCCCCACCACCACCACCACAGTAGTGGTACTGTGTTCTCTGCTTCATCCAATGCTTTTGGGATGAGTTGGTGAAGTTGGGGATGATCATTCAACTTGACCTCACTGACAATAGTCATTGAATGCAATCAAATCCTCACAGCAATGCTCCGAAACCAAGACTTCCTGAGAGACTTTCACCCACAAAGGCAGAATAAACTCTAAAATACTCTTCGTTTCAGTAGAAGCAATGCATTTGCAGGTGTCCCAATACTTTTCATCATCTCAAAGATTCTCTTTCACAGAAATCTCAAAGAACTTCTTGTCTCCAAAACTTCTTACAATTAAATGCTGATGCTTCTCCTGTTTTGCCCTAAAGTGATCCTTCATTAAAACAATACTGAGATCTGCTTTATTTTTCCTCAGAGAAAGAAATGATGGTAAGAAAGACATTTTTTTTCCTCTGGGTTGTTATAAGCCAGGTCCATGTGGTGCTCCACATCTGAGAAGTTTCTCACCTGCTCTGTACAGTCGGTTTGCTGAGTGAGGTGAAAGTTAGCAGTATTCTCAGTTGGGTCCATCTCTGGGCTCCAATCATTAGAACTAGCAGCACAACTATACAGCATTGAGGATATATTTGATGGTCCACCTTCCAGTA
>BRDA01039778.1:16334-37194 GCA_036984385.1 Crenuchus spilurus
TAATAACGTTAATGTGCAAAACAATATGTGTACAAATAAAGGGAACACACATAACCTTGTTGTGTTTGTTGTCTCCTTTTTTTCCGTTTAAACTGTATTAAAGTGTGTTTTGAGGTTTTTACCCGGTCTGTTTTAATAACTGTGGAAAAGTTTAAACTCCCATTTATTGAAACAAAGTTCGTACACTACGAGTAAGTTTGAGTGGACACTATTCATTGTCCACACCCGTTAAATTTTTAGTGTGGACTTTGGTCTATTTTTCCTCTCTTCAACTGATTTAGAAACGTAACACACAGACACACACGGTGTGATTCGTACCTCTTTAAATTGCCCACACCTGTTACTTATCACAGGTGAGTTTGAATGAGCATCACATGCTTGAAACAAAGTTATTTACCCTCAAATTTGAAAAGGTGTCAATAATTTTGTCTGGCCCATTTTTGGAGTTTTGTGTGAAATTATGTCAAATTTGCCTTTTTTTCCTCTGTTGTTTGTGTTGTTCCAATACACACAAGGGAAATAAACATGTGTATAACAAAACGTGTAATTGCAATAATTTTCTGGGAGAAATACTTCAGGGGTGTCAACACTTTCAGCCATGACTGTATATCAGCAATCGATATGTTTTGATATAAATGAAAGAGCAAAATTATTGTTATGGGTCTCATATTTCAATTAATTAATAGCTTGTAAAGTGAAGAATTTAGAATTAGAATAAATTTTTGCCAATGGGATTTGCAAGGAATTTATTTTTTATTTTTATTTATTTATTTATTTATTGCCAATTTTTATCCCCTTCCCAATGTAGTAGTAGCCAGTTAGCCCATCCCATCCATTAGGACTCTCCCCATCACTTTTGCAATGTCCCTGACTCTAGGAGAGTGAAGACAAGCACAAGCCTCCTCCATTGTGTGTGATGCCAGCCACCATGTCCTTTCGAACTACCGCTGATTCACTATCAATGGGGAGCCAACGTACCCGTGCTCAGAGGAAAGCGCAGGAGTCCCAGAATGGACCAATCAATAGATGCCTGAGCCAGCGGGCATTGCATTGTGTGAGTGATAGGGAGAGTGAGAGCGCCATCTACCCACCCATAGAGAGCACTGCCAATTTTTGTTCTCATGGGCCCCGTCTGTTGATGGCAAACAGCATGATTGGGATTTGAACTCGTGATCCTCTTGTCATAGTGTCAGTGTCTTAGCCTGCAGAGCCACTCAGGGCCCCCTGCCCGCAAAGGAATTTGACCTCTGCATTTAACCCATTCATGCAGTGAAACACACACTAGTAAACACACTAGACTGTGAGAACATGTGCCTGACATATGAGACCTAATCTTAGACCAGCCATCGTACAAAAAAATCAAAAGTAAAATCAATGAATTGTTTCTTATTTTCCAATAAACTTTTAAAACATTTCATTACTCAACAGAAAAATCATCAGACTACTAAGATAAATAATAGTTATGGCCTTAGCCAAGACTCAAGCTTTGTTTGTGATAAGAAACTGCAGCAGACTGCTGGTTTCTCATGAGCTGTTGAGTTGATTTTGTGTTTGTTTTCAGCCATGCGGGAGGGTTCATATGCATGTGCATTGGACGGTTTCAGCATAAACAGCATAAATAGTCAGCCAGTGCAGAGAACAACAGATTACATCTGAAAAATGCATAAGAAGGTAATGATTTATCTCAACACGGCTCCATTAAATCAGCCTGGATAGCCAAGCATCAGCAGAAAGCGAGCTCGTCACGATGGAGCAGGCACCGTTTTGGCTGGAAACCACTCTGTGTTTTCTCCTGACACTTTATCGCTTGGCATAGAAAATGCACCGTCTTCAAACAGCAGACTTATGGGACACGGCAGAGTGAAGACAAATATCAAAACACTGGTCAGGATATAATGTTTTGCTCTTCTCTTGGTCATGGAGTATCACTGTTCACTCCAGCACACCCTGATTACCCCGGGAAAGGCCAGTTAATTAGTTCATTAGCTCCATTATGTGAGCTAAACAGAAACTTGCTTTTATGAAGATTTTTAATTAGATTGACTTTTTTAGAACAGAACCTGTTCTGTCCTTTTAAAATTTGGATCAGTTCTATATTTGACATTGTATTTTAATGTAATTTGCTTCATTTTTATGTATTTTCTACAGTATAACTATATTTTACTCTAATTTGATGCATTTACTGTATCATTCTTTATGTTACTGTATTTTTTCAGTTTTTTACTGTATTGTTCTGTGCCAGTCTGCATTTTACTGTAATTTGCTCCATTTAATTATATAATTCTGTATTTTACTTTACAGTACTGTAATAATTTGCTGTATTTTGATGTATTGTACTGTACTTGAATGTCATGTGCTATATTTTTTTGTGTTGTCCTGTATATCACCCTACTTTACTGTAATGTCTTGTATTTTACTGTACATCACTTTACTTTGCTGTGTTTTACTGTATTGTACTGTAATTACAATGTAATTTGCTGTATTTTTGTAGTGTACTTTCACTTTAATTTCCTGTACTTTACTGTATTGTTGAGTACTTTGATTGGTTGTAATGTGCTGTATTTCCCTGTGTTGTACTTTAACGTAATTTGCTGTATTGTTCTGTACTGTAATTTACCATATGTTACTTTACTTTGCTATATTGTACTGCACTTCAGTGTAATTTGTTACATTATTCTGTTATTGGATTGGCTGTAATGTACTGTATGTTAGTGCACTTTGCTATTTTGTACTGTACTGATCTTTACTGCAGTTTGCTGTATTTTACTGTACTTTACTAAACTGTAATGAACTAATTTTACTAGAATTTGTTGCACTGTACTTTATTGTATTTACAATACTGCATTTTAGTGTCATTTGCGAACTGTAGTGAATTTTACTATATATTACTCTACTGTATTGTACTGTAATTTGCTCTATTGTACTTTCCTGTCATGCAATGTACTGTATATTACTGTATTTTGTTGCAAAATAAAAGTTCTGTATGGATTACAGAGATGGCATTAAAAAAGAACATATGTTAGCTAAACAGTATTTCATTTACATCCAGAGTATTACTTTGGTATGAGAAATGAAGACAAAAACATTTGACATAACTCAAACCTCTGTACACAAGGTGCAATAGCATCATGCATTGCATCTGGAAAAGCCAGCTGATAAAACAATAAAATAAAAGCACTTTTACATAATATTTATCCATATGCCGAGCACAGCTGGTTCACCAACTGGACTCTATGTTGTCTGCAGATGCTTGAACTGACCATGAAAAAGCAAGACTACTTCACCACTAACGCTAGCAACTCTTCTGCTGCTCTTCAGTGTCTGAAGTATGATAAAGTGTAAAAAAAGGCTTCATATAACTCAAAGCGTCCTACTTCCCAGTGCAATAGCAGTAGTGCTACCTATAAAAGTCCTCGGCTGGCGAAGGCTAGCTCGTACCCTGCTTGTAAATGGGGGGGGGACTTGGCGCGTTGACATTGGCTCCAACAATGTTAATAAAATGCTAAGCGAGCGTGTCTATCTGGAGGTCTGTAATATCCCATAAATAATCAATCACACCTAATCCTGATATAATAGTCTCTCAATGTGTCATACTTCCCTCAGGGCCCTCGCTCAGTGTCATGAAATTATTAAAAAAAGAGCAGAGATGGTGCTCATGCAGCCTCCACTGTATTCCCTGGGTTCACATTTGAGCTGGTCTAATGCTAAGAAAGTCTCAGGGGCGTTTTGCACTTTCAGACACTCTCTCTATGCTTTCAGTCGACCACTTCTCCTCCTTCCCTCTATTTTCTCCATCTCTCAGGCCATCTGGAAAGGGGGTGAAAGGAGAGTCTTCCGCAATCTCTTGGCTCTAATAGATACCTCCACCAAACCTCAACGCAAGTGACAAGGATTAAAGAATAGCTGGTCTTTGTTCAGAGGAAACAGTGCTGGGTAATTATGGGTAAATCAGGCATGAGAGCCAGAACCCCCCACCACCACCACCAATGCTGTCACAGAGCCCCCACCACCAGCAACCACGTCACTGAGGAGTCTCAGAGGGTCCGAGGCCTGCTTTTAAATCTGCCTCTATTTCTATCTCTCTCTCTCTCTCTCTCTCTCTCTCTCTCTCTCTCTCTCTCTCTCTCATCCACTCTCTCTCATCCGCTCTGTCTCACTATGTCTCGTTCTCACAGTTCTCAATGTTTCTCCTTTTTTCTCTTTGACTCTTTGTTCTCTGTGTATTTCTCCTGACTTTCTCTCTCTGTAGGTTAATCCCTTTCTTTTAATCTCACTCTCTTTCTCTCCTTATCTCTCACATTCTCCAATTCTATCTCTATGCTTCTCTTGCTTGCTCTCTTTCTCATCATTTTTTCTCTTTCTGTATGTTAATCGTCTCTAATATCTCACTCCATGTTTCTTCTCTCTCTCTCTTTCAATCTCGTTCTCTTTAACCTGTTCTATCTTTCTATGCCTCTCTCATTTCTTGTGTCTTGCATGCTGTCTATCCATTTTGCTTCGAAGCTGTCTCTCTCTTTTATTCTGTCCATTTCACTTTGTCTCCATAAGTCTTTCTTCTCTATATATTTCTCAATATTTTCTCTCTTTCGTATGTTAAACCCTCTCTCTTTTTTTAATCTTTCTTCCTTGCTTTTTTTTTCTTTCAGTCTCTCTCTCCATCTCTTTTCTTTCTCCTGGTCTAGCTCTTTTGTTCTCTCTGTTAACCTCTCTCTGTTTTATTATATCAATCTTCTATCTCTCTTAATTGTTTTTTTTTAATCATCCACTATATACTATATTAATATCTCTACTTATATATATATACCCCCTCCCCTCTCTTCCGCTCAGTCTCCCTCTCATCTGTCTCTCTACCTCCATCAGTTTCCCAGGCTCTCTCAGTCCGTCTACTCCCTCTATTTCTTTCTTACAACTGCTTTATCTTCCACTACATGTTTGAATCTCTCTTTCTCTCATATCTTCCTCCCCATCCTTCTCTTCCTCTCAGTCTCTCTCTCTCTATATGTGCCTCTCTCCCTCCCAGTCTGCCTCATCTCTTTCCTAGCCCTCCCTCTTTCCCTCAGTTTCTTAGTCTCTCTCATTCTCTCTCTATGTTTCTATCTCTCTCCCTCACTCAGTCTCCCTCTCATTTCTCTCTCCTTCTGTTTTTTTCAGTCTCTCTCAGGCTCTCTTTCTCTCTCTTTATGTGTGTCTCTCCCTCAGTTTCTCTCTCTCTCTCTCTCTCTCTTTCTCTTTCTCTCTCTTTCTCTCTCTCTCTTTCTCTTTCTCTCTCTTTCTCTCTCTCTCTCTCTCTCTCTCACTTTCTCTCTCTCTCTCTCTCTCTCTCTCTCTCTCTCCCTTCCTTAGTCTCTCAGTCTCTCTCTGTGTGTCTTTCTTTCTCTCTTGAATTCTTCCCTCCCTCCCCCACTGTCTCTCTCTCCTGGCTGATGCTACAGTTTACTTCTGAAATATTGTTTAAGGGCATTACTTCTTTTTTTTCCTCTTAAAGTCTCAGTCCCTCCACTTTGAAGCCTTGTGCTAGGGCGAGCCAAAAGAGCTCCAAGTTGGAGATACAATGGAGAGAGAGATGAAGAGCTTATCCATCCGGCAGATAGAGAGGAAATATTAACCCGAGTCGAGCGAATGGGTGTAAAGAGCGAGATAACCGCAACACAATGCAGTTCTTCAGCACGCAGCGTTTTTCGAGACCATTCATAATTTTCAGATATATTTAGTGGCTACTTAACCGTAGAGTGTCTGTGTCTAAAATAAAGTGGAGAAATGCAGTCTTAAGGCTTCTGTTTTGGGGACAAAAAGGAGAAAACAGGATTGGCTCAGGGATGCAGACAAACCAGAACAGAGTCGTATTCATCAGCACTTTTATCTGCCCTCTTCCCTCGAGTGCTTCGCTGTAGCATTTGGGCTCTGCAGCAAATGCTGATCTAGATACAGCTTCTCTAAACTCCACACTAATCTACAGAGGTGGAGCACTTCACAATAAAATGAAGTGCAGGAAAGTCAAAAGCAATGTCAATGTCAGAAATGCTGAAATACATCATCATTATCTAAATGAGAGCACAATATAGAGCCACTAATCTGAAAGTACTGTTCCATGCTAGTCCAGCACCAGGTTTGGGGGCTAGAGCAAGGCACCAATTCCCCAACTGCTCCCCAGGTGCCATGGAAAGGACTGCTAACCACTCCAGCCAAGTGTGTGTTCGTGTTTAACTGCACAGTGGGTTAAATTTGAAGGTCACATTCCACTGTGTGTACAAGTCCATTAGCGAATGTGGGTGTACATTCATTTTCACTTGTTACCAGACTACAGTTCACACTTCACATGTGCAGTGACAAATCAGAACACATTCCAGGTGATGGAACCTGAGGTGGTACCTACAGACCTTCACCTGATGTAGCGTTCCAACTGGACAATGCTCCACCAAATGTGGCACAATAAGAGTCAGTGAAGGTAATGATTTATACAGTCATATGGGTTTACCAACAGTAGTAAAAATCCCAGTCTACAGGAAATTCTCAGAATTGTGGCTGAAAGCACACTCTGTCCAATATATTCATGGGCTGCAGTTCCCTGTTGAGTGTTCTACGAGAGGTTGGTTGTGAAGGCCTTGTGTTGACTAATAGAACCAATTCTTTCCTGGAAGCAAAGCAATTTTAATTCAAAAGCCGTGAAACCCCCCGACAATTCATAATTTCAGTGTTTTTGCCACTATTTCATGTAGACTGGGATTTTTACTACTGCTTGTAGATGGCATGCTTCCATACAACTGCAAATTCAGCTACTTCCTTCACACTCTGACCTTCAGCTGAGACTGAAGATGAAGATCAATGGTAATTTCCTCTAAAAGTGTAGGGCTGTTACCCTGATGTTTCTGGCTAAACTTCTCATTCCTAGTCATAAACTGGTTTAGTCTCTCCTCGTCACTCAGTCTAATAGCTAACATGTGGGGAGCGTTCTGGCGCAAACCAGCTTGAGGTGGATGCTGGTGGTTAATGTAACTGTCCCAAATGTCTAAGAGATTGGGAGTGTATAGAACAGGCTCTATAGGAATGGAACTGGAAGTAGGCACACGACTGCCTTCGGGGCTTCTAGCATGTATTAGAATAACCACACCCAGCTAGTACAAATCAGAAATTTAAATCCGAGTCTAGGTCTGCTGCTCCGCAGGAAGCAATGGAGCGAGTGAGAGAGAGAGAGATGGAGAGATGTGAAGAGCTGGAGGTTGTTTCTGTGGAGAGGCTCCTTGAGGCTGCCACATTATGCTGAGTCACGCTTGTTCCCTCCACTACATTAAGCATTCTCCATCCAGCCCACCATCTCCAAGTCTGCCTCCAGAAAGAAAAAAAAACAGTGCAGAGAGCTCTCTGAACGAGGACTTCTAATAACACGACGTGTCTCAACCCTGTTCATAAGGAGTCGTTTCTTATTCAGGAACCAGCCTCGGCGAATTAAGCTAATTATTCAGTCGGGTTTCCACGCTACGGTTTGTGATCTCTGAGAAGAAAGAGAAGTTAAGAGTAGGACTGAATGACATATGTTGATATGGCCAATGTATCATATTTATATATATATATGCTCTTGGTAGTGTGTGAATCTGGCTGGCAGTGGATACAACACCTTAGTGATGTACTTATAGTCACATATATATGCTTCAAATTAATTTAATTGAAAAACTGGCCAGTTACCAATCAGTAATTTTCAGTATTTAAATGCTCATAGCATCCCTACTGGCCCAGCTGCACAAATGACACTCAGGAATACAAAAAAACCTCGTGGAGAATACTGATCAACTATGGCTAGTGTAAAGATCACCACTGTTGAGTCCAGAAGTTGTCAAGATCAACACAAGGCCAAGTCTTAACCTTTTAAATAGCCTGGACCTCGTGTCCTTCCATTCAGACCTTCCTTCTTTTCTAATATCCACACAATAGGATGAGCTACAAAAGCTGAAACCCTCCCATTTCTACTCAATATGTTCATTTCTGAGCTGCTAATTAAAGATTCTGCTTCAGGTAAACTATGCATCATAACTTCAGCAACAATAAGTGCTGAATAAGTTGTTGATATTTGAGACCCAAACAAATAGAACTTAGCACTCAGTTTCTGCCCTGCTGAAGGAGCCCTCTTGTGGATTTCTTAAGAATACAAATCTAAAATATCCAACATTCTTAGTGTTCAGTGAATTGCAAGCATGTGCTATTATACGGTCAAATAAGAACATTATGACCAACCCAGGTTTGGGCTCGGGACATGTATAAATAAGTGAGCACACCAGTGAGTTGTAGCAGAGTGTAAAACTATCATCATGGGTCAAGGATGGGACAAAAGGGCAAGATAATGGGGTATCGGGTGAAGCATGGTGGTGGAAGCATCTCAGAAACCACTAACTGTGCCGCAGTGAAGGTGTATTTATAAGGTATACAACAGCATAGCAGTGATGCCCCACAGGCCACTGATGCTAGACAAGAACAATGACTTTGGTAAGCAGTACCTCAGTGCTCAACTGCAGTTGGAATTGGCACAAATACCTCTGGACACCTTCTGTCACCCGATACAATCCATGCCACAATGTCCCAAGTGTTATCCAAGCCAAGGGTGGTTATTTCCACTATTAGGTAGGCGGTTCTCATGTGGCAGTGTATCATAAATGATAACACACGTTTTCTCATCACTTGGATGGTTCTTTTTGTTTTGCTATAACAAGTAAGTTTATCTGGAATAAAAGAAGCAATGTTACACTCAACAAGATCCTTACTGATCTGAAAGCTACTGACATGTATCATGATGCTTGTATGATATATAACACATTGTAAAGCTGCCATACACCCAACCATAGTAGAAGGTGCACACTAAAGACTTTCTGAGTCCATAGGATTTTCACCAATAAGACTTTTTTGTTCTGTGGTTGATCAATAAGGCGCTTATGATACTTAAAAGAATAGCTGTGGGTGCCGCACTTTCAACATCAAGGAGAAGAAACGAGGTACATAAGCCCTGCTGTTTCACACTACACACACAGAATATCTGATCCAGGCCTTCTTGCTCAAGCCTTCTTCTTTCTGCTTCATCGATGAGGATGAGATCATCCAGTTTGTCTTTTATCTCCACCTTTTAGGTGAAATGATGGAGAGTGTGGGATTAGCTTATGCAGCAAAGGAAAAAGCCAAAGCAAACCAGGGTGAGCTAGTATGCTAATGATATACAAGTTTCTGTCCTCTTATCTGCTAATAGTTTGTGGACACCTGTTCTAAAAAATGCATTTGGCTGCATTATGTTGACACAAATGTACATACACACAGCTTGTCTAGTCCCTGTTTTGATTCTTAGGTTTGTAGCCTAAAAAGTTGCATATCAGTCGTTAATTCCTAATAACAAGCTTTGGAAACAATTCTGAGATTTGAGTTCCGTCACTACCTTTACACAATGAATGACAGTTTCAGTTGTAAGTCACTGTTTATTTATCTAACTGTAGTTTCACTTTAGTAGCCACTGATTAGGCCACTCCTAGAGAGTATACAATTCTGGCCTAAATACAGCCCAGTAAAGGCACTCATGTAGTCTAATCTGGCCCAGATATGTACAATAGAATTCTAGTTCATGCCAAATATAGACATAATGAAAGACACCAACACATACATTGCTATTATTATTATTACTATTATTACACATCTTCAGATGGCCATGCTTAAAGAAATCAAGCTGAATTTGTAAAGCTTCCTTGGCATTAATTTTTCAGCCGTCTGGCAGGTGCCGGTGGCTTCACTCCGAGTGGAGAGAGAGAGACGGGTGGGGTGAGACAGAGCCAGCTGGCAGGATCCCCCTTCCCCAACTCCCGTGCCTACAGGTTGCCTTTGTTTATTAATAATCCTACCAGCCTCGACAGGCAACGGCAATAGCAAAGCAGCTGGTGGTACCTGCTATCAGAGGGACTGATGGAGAGTTCTTCTAATTGGACGGAGACCGGTGGAGCAGGCATTTCAAACAAACAGGAACTGAAACACTGGCTTGAGCCATCATGTGATGGCTTATCATATATATATATATATATATATATATATATATATATATATGATATCTCATTTTTACTGTGGTAAAACTAGTTGTATTATTATGGTAAAACTACTATTACTCTGGTAAAACTAACTGTGTGATCATGAGAACTAGTGGCATTTCTATGGTAAAACTAAATTAGCATGGTAAAACTAGTTGAATTTCTATGGTACAACTAGTTGCATTAGCATGGTAAAACTAGTTGCATTTCTATCATAATAGAAGCTGAATTAGCATGGTAGAAATAGTTGCATTTCTATGGTAAAACTGACTACATTACCATGGTAAAACTAGTTGCATTTCTATGGTAAAACTAGTTGCATTTGCATGTTAGAACTAGTTGCATTTTTATTGTAAAATTGACTACATTAGCATGGTAAAAACTAGTTGAATTTCTATGGAAAAACTAGCTGCATTAGCATGGTAAAACTAGTTGCATTTCTATTGTAAAGCCAGCTGACTACTACTACTCTGGTAAATCTAGTCCTAAGACCAGTAAAACTAGCTGCATTAACCCTCTGCAGTCATTCCTCCTGCTGGCGGGACAAAACCAAAATTCCGCAAAAAGACTTATATAACTCTGCAAGATTTTATTGTGGTGTTTTGTGCTGCAATTCATATGATTATAACATGGTAATACCGGACATGCCAATGGAGGATCAGCGGCCGAAGGATGTGTGAAAATGCAACATTTGGTCTCTACTAACAAAGAGCGTTCTTTGACCTCTGACCTGAGTGTTCACAAAACTAGTTGCAGTAACATGGTAAAACTAGTTGTACATACATGGAATAAACTAGCTGTATGAATTTGGTAAAACTACTTGTATTACTGTAGTATTACTTATGCAGTTCTATGGACAGCTGCTCATTTTTTGTAGACTATTTGTTTTTACTGGCTCTCACTTTTCAGTCTCAGATTAGCTCGGATAAATTCTCCTGCAGCAGATTCCTGTTTCATGTCTCTGTGTCTTCTCTCATTCATGTGAACTGCCTCTTTCATCAGCAAATTTTTATTCATGTTTGATTTGGCCGGTTTACTCAGCAGCAGAGGGCTGTCCGGCTCTGGTGGGCCTGCGGGGCTGTAGTCCAGCACAGTTTGGTGATTTTCCTGCTCAAACACACCTGATTAAACTCACCTGTTAATGAGCAGGTTTAGTAGGTGTGTTTGACCAGGGGGATGAGCAGACTGTGCTGGACCAAAGCCCTCCAGAAGCTCTGCTCTGTACAGTCCTGTGCAGCCTCTGGGTAGACTTTCACTGGACCCTTTAATTACATAATTGTATGAATTATTGAGGTTAATCACTGCAAATGGCCAGGCCTTTCAATAATTTATTAATATCAGACGAAATAGTGGCCGAGCCTTTGGTAACATGGTTCTCTCTCTCTCTTTCTTTTTTCTGTATTTCCACCTCTTTCGTTCTCCCATATTCTTTTTCTCACTCACTCTCTCTCCCTCTCTCTGTGTGTTTCTCTACTTTATCTCTATTTTCTCTTTGTTTCTATTTCTCTTCTTCTTTCTTTAGTGTGTATTTCTCTTCTCACTCTCTCTCCACCCCTCTCTCTTTTTCTCTCTCTCTCTCTCTCTTTCTTGATCCATTTCCCTTCTTCATCTCTATTTCTCTTCATTTGTTCTTTTCTCCATCTCTATTTCTCTCTTTGTATTTCTCAATTTCTCTTAATCTCTCACTTTCTGTCTCTATTTCTCTTCTCCATCTTTCTCTCTGTGTATTTTAATTTCTCTTCATCTCTCTCTCTCTTCCTGGCTCTATTTATTTACATTTTTTTTGTCTTTCTCAATTTCTTTCTCTCTGTATTTATTTTTCTCTTTTTTCTTCACTATTTTTCTCTGTGTGATCCCCTCTCTCTCTCTCTCTCTCTCTCTCTCTCTCTCTCTCTCTCTCTCCCACTGATTAGCATAATGTTGGCATGTAGAAGGATCTGATTGGCTGTGAGCTGTAAGCTCTGACTCAAACCTTATCTCCACAGGCTTTGATGATGCTGAAGGTCAGTGTGGGCTCAGCCTCTGAGATGAAGGTTGGAGAGAAAATCAGAAATGAGGCCTGATGATTTGTAGATCATCATCTTATCAAATCTCAGTTGCCTGATATCAAATCTGCTTTGGCTCAGGCACCGTGTCTTTAAACAGCATATGAACAGCTTTATGGGCTGACTGGTTATAGCCTCCATCATGAATTACCTCACAAGCTGAGAGATAAGATACGAGACTGAGAAAGAGTTTAGAGAGGAGCAAAGTATATAAATATAAATGTATTAGTTAGAAATTACCACTACTAGTACTACTACTACTATTATTATTATTATTATTATTATTATTATTATTATTATTATTATTATTATTATTATTAAATAAATCAGACAAATAGAGGTTATGCATCCCAAGTTCATTCCAAATTTATCTAATCAATATCATCCAGTATTGGTTTGCGGGTAAAATCTAAACATCTGTTATTGAGGAATTATCAGAATTATTAATTGACCACACTCAATTATTAACCACACTCAATCTACACTTATTGTCCACTTTAGATCCACTGTGTATACAGGTGCACTTTGTAGTTCTACATTTACAGATTGTAGTAAATCTGTGTCTCTGTATATTTTGTTCACTCTGATCTTCAATGATCAGGACCCCATAGAGCAGGTGGATCATTCTGCAGTGACACTGATGTGGTGGTGGTGTGTTGAGTGGACACTTATTGGCCCACCTTGTACATGTAAAGTCAGAGACAGTAGATCATGAAGTCTATCAGTGTTCAACAGGCTGGATACTTTTTGTTAAGTGGACTATTCTCTGTCCAGCTGTGCATGTCTCTGACACGGTGGGCCAAAAAGGTAGCTCAGAGATTATCCAGAACAGGGGTGAAAGTAAACAGATGGACCACAGTCTGCAATTGGTCAGTGTAGCTCAAATGGACAATGAACACAGATGTAGGTGTCTACTACAAGTGCTGTACATCCTGTGAGGTCTGCTCCACTTCCATCATCAAACGTTCTCACTCCAATTAATAAATACGTGTCATTAATGATGTGAGAGCAATTTCATATCGTCAGCCTGGCTGTTATCAGCGCTGACTCTCATCCAGCGAACAGCAGGCAGAGCCGACACATCATTTGCATTAAAAAAAAGAAAAGAAAGAAGAAAAGCAGAAAATCCAGCAGACTATCTGACAGACGTATTTCGGAGACAGTATTAAGTAATATCAAAGAACAGACAAAAGAAGGCCCGAAGCTTCAGATTGGGAACTATCAGCATAAATGCGTAATATTTTACTGCCTCATAAAAAAATCCCTTTGGCCCAATCCGCCTGAGTTATCATCCTCCGAGGCTTTTCCCAAACCGTACCCTGGCTTGGGGAACGCACTGTACTTTGCAATATCAGAAAAGCGTTCTAGATACGACGTACCAAAACAAATGTGACATTCACATGGCGACCTGTCTGAACATTCCCAAAATGGAGACGGGCTATTAACGAGAAAACGAAATGAGCAAAGATCAAAAAATAATAAACAGCGCTGCCTCAGAAGACTTAAAGACTGCTTTTCATTATTATCTTTTAATTGCCTTCCATTTCCCAAGGCCAATGTAACAGCACTTTTATATTAGTTGCAACAGTGTGATGGCTTGAAAATTTGCCTCCAAGCAAACCATATTTGTTTAAGAGTTAAGTAAAGCTCTCTCTCTCTGCCTGTCTCTCTCTCTCTCTCTCTCTCTCTCTCTCTCTCTCTCTCTCTCTCAGTTAATAAGGAGAAAAAAACTGACAGTGAGGACATTTTGATTAAATCACAAATTACTTTTTCAGTAGTTACCAAAGGGCTGCTCAATTTATTGGTATTAGTCTTTTTGTTATTGAAATATAGATATTAGTACAACAACCTGAGTAACCCCTGTAAAACAGTAGAATAGGAGATATTAGTCCATAGACAGCTTAAAAAAATATAATAGACAACCACAATAAACACTATTAATCACTAGAATAGGAGATATTAGTCCATAAACAAACTTAATGCACACTATTAATCACTAGAATTAGAGATATTAGTAAATAAACAACCTCAATAAACACAATTAATCACTAGAATTAGAGATATTAGTCCATAAACAACCTCAATAAACACTATTAATCACTAGAATAGGATATATTAGTCCATAAACAAACTTAATGCACACTATTAATCACTAGAATTAGAGATATTAGTCCATAAACAACCTCAAAAAACACTATTAATCACTAGAATTAGAGATATTAGTCCATAAACAACCTCAGTAAACACTATTAATGACTAGAATAGGAGATATTAATCCATAAACAAACGGAATAAACACTATTAATCACTAGAATAGGAGATATTAGTCCATAAACAAACTTAATGCACACTATTAATCACTAGAATTAGAGATATTAGTCCATAAACAACCTCAATAAACACTATTAATCACTAGAATATGAGATATTAGTCCATAAACAAACTTAATGCACACTATTAATCACTAGAATTAGAGATATTAGTCCATAAACAACCTCAATAAACACTATTAATCACTAGAATATGAGATATTAGTCCATAAACAAACTTAATGCACACTATTAATCACTAGAATTAGAGATATTAGTCCATAAACAACCTCAATAAACACTATTAATCACTAGAATTAGAGATATTAGTCCATAAACAACCTCAGTAAACACTATTAATGACTAGAATAGGAGATATTAATCCATAAACAAACGGAATAAACACTATTAATCACTACAATAGGAGATATTAGTCCATAAACAAACTTAATAAACACTATTAATGACTAGAATATGAGATATTAGTTCATAAACAACCTCAATAAACACTATTAATCACTAGAATGAGATATTATTACATAAACAACCTCAGTAAACACTATTAATCACTAGAATAGGAGATATTAGTCCTTAAACAACCTCAATAAACATTATTAATCACTAGAATATGAGATATTAGTATATAAACAACCTCAATAAACACTATTAATCACTAGAATAGGGGATATTAGTCCTTAAACAACCTCAATAAACACTATTAATCACTAGAATATGAGATATTAGTCTATAAACAACCTCAATAAACACTATTAATCACTAGAATATGAGATATTAGTCCTTAAATAACCTCAGTAAACACTATTATTCACTAGAATAGGGGATATTAGTCCTTAAACAACCTCAATAAACACTATTAATCACTAGAATAGGAGATATTAGTCCATAAACAACCTCAATAAACACTATTAATCACTAGAATATGAGATATTAGTCCTTAACCAACCTCAATAAACACTATTAATCACTAGAATAGGAGATATTTGTACTTAAACAACCTCAGTAAACACTATTGATCATTAGAATAGGAGATATTAGTCCTTAAACAACCTCAGTAAACACTATTATTCACTAGAATAGGAGATATTAGTCTATAAACAACCTCAATAAACACTATTAATCACTAGAATAGGAGATATTAGTCTATAAACAACCTCAATAAACACTATTAATCACTAGAATAGGAGATATTAGTCCTTAAACAACCTCAGTAAACACTATTAATGACTGGGAAAAAAATAATTTAATTTTAAAGTAAAAGTATGCAATGTGAAGGAAAACATGCAATTTAATGGTTGAATCCAAACATTTGACCGGCAGTCTACACTGAAGGTTATTAAAGTGATGTTTCTGAGATTTCTGGGTTTATTTCATAACACCAACCACGTACAAATGATCCAAGATTTGGGTCAATCCATAAATGTTCCCCCTTCATTCCATGTTATTAGACGCCAAAGCGCTACAGTGACAACACAGCCATGCTACTTCAACACATCTTTGATGAGAACACTCAAATCCCTCGCTGGGGATATCTCTTAAGCCCTACACGAGCTTTCAGAACGACTCCAACCTCGTTTGATAATTCCCTACCATTGTCTTCTTGTTATTTCACCCCCTCCCTTGGACAAAATAAAACCTCCGGAGGAAGATGCATCATGTTTAGCTCATAAATGATTGATTCATTTGTCTTTATTAATTTTGCAAGTGCTTCGGGGATGATTTATTTATCAATTGATCCAGTGATATCCATCCTGGCCTCCCTCGTGCAGTGCTGAGACACGTTTTCCTGCTGACTTCAGCAAATCTCAAATTGCCGGATTATAACAGAGAGCGGACGGGGCGCCGTTTAAAAATAGCATTCAGCTCATTCCTACACTACACCTAGACATCCTGGGGTGAAGAGGAATATACGAAAAGACCCATATCATAGATAAATCATTTTCTGGTTGTGTTTTGTAAGTCAAAGAGGTCAATGTAGTACATTAACTTTATGCAACTTTCATAGTATAACCTACTATTCACATCAAACTGAAAAACAGTTTTCAAACTAATTTCCTAACTGCTTCTATGCATTTTCCCTACAAGAGGTATGTGCAGTAGCTCTTAAACTGGAGCTTTATAGATGATCATCAAGTCCTCAAATTTTAATGCACTTTAGTTCATTACAACAGCATTTTGTCCATAAACAACTTCTATAAATATTATTAATCACTAGGAGATACTAGTCCATAAACAACTTCAATAAACACTATTAATCACTAGAATGAGATATTAGTCCATAAACAACTTCAATAAACACTATTAATCACTAGAATATGAGATATTAGTCCATAAACAACCTCAATAAACACTATTAATCACTAGAATAAGAGATATTAGTCCATAAACCACCTCAATAAACACTATTAATCACTAGAATAAGAGATATTAGTCCATAAACAACCTCAATAAACACTATTAATCACTAGAATAGGAGATATTAGTCCATAAGCAACCTCAATAAACACTATTAATGACTAGAATAGGAAATATTAGTCCATAAACAACCTCAATAAACACTATTAATCACTAGAATAGGAGATATTAGTCCATAAGCAACCTCAGTGAACACTATTAATGACTAGAATAGGAAATATTAGTCCATAAACAACCTCAATAAACACTATTAATCACTAGAATAGGACATATTAGTCCATAAACAACCTCAATAAACACTAATAATCACTAGAATAGGAGATATTAGTCCATAAACAACCTCAGTAAACACTATTAATCACTAGAATAGTACACAGTAAATCTGCCAGTGTTAAATCAACACTATTAAAGTTAAATTAACACTGAGAGTGTTACATTTTAACACCCTCAGTGTTAATTTAACTCTAATAGCGTTGACTTAACACTGGAAGATTTATTGTGGTAGATATTAGTCCATAAACAACTTCAACTAACATTATTACTCTCCAGAACTGCAGACATGTGACCTGAAGAAATACTATGCTGTATTGGGAATATTTTGTGCTTGATGTGAATCTGTATTGAGAACATGGTATGTAACTATTTCTGTTAGTCCTCAAATGTTTAGTCTGTTGCCTCTGTATTTCCACTATTTCTTTCCTTCCTTTTATGGCTGTTTTCTGTTACTGTTGTCCTGCTGATCGGATGGTCAGTGGCTAAACTTGGCTACTGTCCAGTCTTTATAACCCATGGTAGGCCAGCGTTCGGTGGGCTAGCTGAGTGTGTCTGTGGATCTGTGTACACCAATAAACCAACTATTCAGACTATGTCAGCTGGTCCACTGATGTGAAAGGTCTGTTTTGGGTTAATTTCTACAGACCTAATGTGAATTTTTTTCATTTTCATTTTATCATCAGTGTATAAAAAAATCCAGTGTCTCAAATTATTTGAATAATTAATTTCATGTTGAAACAAAAAGGCTTGAAATGTAATTTTATATGTAATGAATAAATAATGATTTTTTCCCATGATATTTAAACTTTTGGAGATCCATTAATAATAAACCTCAAACCTTCTTATACACCGTTGTCAACATTATTCTCTTTGGAAGTCTTTGCCTCATTGGTGCATATCACCAGTATCGCATTAAAGACACCTTGACAAAAGTACTTCCAAGGGCTTATGTAAACATTCACTAGAACAGTCTGGAGAATAAAAGCATCTAAAAGAAGAATTAAGGAATTAAATGAATTAAGTAATTATTTAAAAAGAAAGAAAGAAGGAAAATGTAAAATATGGGAATTTTAAGAAAGACCCAAAGACATAATTTTCAATATGCTACACACAATTACAGAGATCATAGTGCTGCAATGTGTAACACAGCTGGCTTAAGGTCGTGTGGTAATCAAAAGAGCTGTGAGGGCTTTAAAGTCCTCCTGTGGAAGTCTCTCTGCTAGTTGATAATATAATGAGGCTATATGTGAGACTGCTGGTCAGCAGTGGAGGGATTTCTGCACAATAAATGTGGCAAAGTTCAAAAGCTTCGTCCAAATAAGATGGAGTTCATAGACATTAGAAAATCCACCAAAGAGAGGCAAATGCAATCAACACAGGCTGATAATAAATATAATATGGATTCTTGTTTTCAGTGAAGATTGCGTTACAATAGTTTTGTAAGCGTGTGGTGGGTATGGTCAGATTTAAACCAATCATAAAGAGAAAAGAAATAAACTGTCATGAGATAGTTTGAAGACGCTCCTCAGTCATTATTGTAGATTTTCTTATTATAGTAGACTTTTTCTTGTAAGTAGTTTGTATACCACTACACATTTTTACCATCCTATGTTCACATTTATAACCTGTGTTTACATTTTCAAGCTTTAAAAGCAGCAAAGCAGTTACTGGGTGATGCAGATAATACCAGACTGCCATTAGGAGAAGTTCAAACAGCCCAGATAAACAGCTTTTAAATAAAATTGTAAGTCTCAGAGGACTAAATCTGCATTTACAAGCCCGAGAAAAATGAAATAATGTCTTTTGTATATTGGAAATGCTGTGACACTATGGATTTTAGCATAGCGCTCACCCGTAACTGATAGAAACAGACAGTGTTGTTCTCTACAGCACTGGTTTATGTCATTCAGTGAAGCTCCTACATCTCAGAGGGCTTCATTATTTGTTATTAGCACGTGCAAAAACGCTGCAAGCTCAATGCCAATAGCTAATGAGGCTCTCCAATCAAACTCTATTTGGGAGCGCTTCTGAACAAATCAGCTGGAAATCCCATAATCACAACATCGCAAGTCATACCCATTTATCAGCAACACCTGTTAACCCTTTAGCTGCTATTTCTGACTTTTAATCTCCTCCTTTAATAACATGATTTCTTGCTAAATCTAAAATCTGATTATTGGGGCTATATATATGAATTAATATATTCTAATATATTCTAATGAGGAATAGTGTTTATTGAAGTTGTTTATTGACTAATATCTCCTATTCTAGTGATTAATAGTGTTTATAGAAGAGAGTTATGGCCTAATATCTCCTATTCTAGTGATTAATAGTGTTTACTAAGGTTGTTTATGGACTAATATCTCCTATTCTAGTGATTAATAGTGTTTACTAAGGTTGTTTATGGACTAATATCTCCTATTCTAGTGATTGTTATTATTTATAGAGCTTTTTGTGAATTAATGTCTCCTATTCTAACAACTACTAGTGTTTACTGAAATGGTTTCTGAACTAATATCTCCTATTCTATTGTTTAATAGTGTATCTGTTGACTATGTTTTCCTATTCTAGTGGTTTATGTGTCTAAGGTTGTTAAGTAATATCTCCTACTATAGTGATTAATAGTGTTTGAGGTCGCTGTACCCCTATGTCAATGCCTTGCATAAAATGTAACTACAATCAAAATCTGAAAACTGATCCTCACACAAAAGTACTTCCAACATATTGCAAAGGCCATCTCATTATTGTTTTAATAAGGATCTTCTGCCAGAGATGTACAAACTTTGTTTATAATAGTGCAAATAACAAAGGGTTAAAAAAATGCCTGGCATCAAAATGTCCCCCTGCTAACAGCCTACCCACACAGGACCACCAGAGGAGTCATTTCCATCAAAGCCAGAACGCCAAGTCCTCCAGCTGCACCCAGAGTCTCTTTCACTCCTCCACCAATCAGAGAGCCCCAGTGTCCGCTGCCAGTGGAAGACAGTGCTTATTATTCGTTCTGCCAAAGCAGGACACTCGTTTATATTCCAGACCAGACCAAGCACAGAGAACGAACCTTCACCCTCCTCACAGAACCCGTCTACTGGGAGGGGGAGAGTGTGTGTGTGTGTGTGTGTGTGTGTGTGTGTGTGTGTGTGTGTGTGTGTGTGTGTGTGTGTGAGAGAGAGAAAGACAGTCAGAGAGAAACAGAGAGAGCCAGAGAAAGAAATACTATTTAAAAGAAATGTGAGAAGGAGACAGAGAGAAAGACAGAATGAACAAAGAGAGAATGCAAAACACGGGGATGAAAGAATGCAAGAGAGAAATTAAGAGAAATAATGTGAAAGACAAAAATAGTATGAAAGAGAGAGAGAGAGAGAGAGAGAGAGAAGAGAGAGAGAGAGAGAGAGAGAGAGATGGAGGGAGAATAAGAAAGAGAGAGACACACAGAGATAAAGAGAAGGTATGAAGAAAAGTAGAGAAAAGTGGATTTAGACTTTTTTTTGCCAGTGTAATTGCACACAATGGAATTTGACCTCCGCATTTAACCTATCAGTGCAGTGAAACACACTAGGCTGTAAGAACATGTGCCCAAAGCAGTGGACAGCCCTATTCATGGTGCCTGGTGAGCAGTTGAGGGATAGGTGATTTGCTCAAGGGCACTTCAGTCATGACCTGTCTGGGGATCGAACCAGCAACCTCAGAGAGGGAAAGAGAGAGAGAGAGAGAGAGAGAGAGAGAGACAGTGAGAGAGAGAGAGAGAGAGAGAGAG
>BRDA01039779.1:0-14247 GCA_036984385.1 Crenuchus spilurus
AAATATTGACATTTGCCATCTCCACATCATTGCATTCAATTTTTATTCACAATTTGTATAGCGTCCCAACTTTTT
Source organism: Crenuchus spilurus (assembly GCA_036984385.1). NCBI lineage: Eukaryota > Metazoa > Chordata > Actinopteri > Characiformes > Crenuchidae > Crenuchus > Crenuchus spilurus. The sequence goes on from BRDA01039779.1 coordinate 76, forward strand.
TGGAATCCGGTTTGTAGAAGGGATTAAGCGGGTGTGATAATGAATGAATGAATGAATGAAATGGATGTAGAAACTTCATGTAATAATCAACACGTATGCCATTTCAGGAGAAGTTAGCCTTATTAGTGGCACTGTTATCCACTGTGGGTCAGGGTGGTGATCCCCCAGGTCTCAGAACAGCAGCAAAGGCCAAACTGCACCAGTTCTCTCTGTCACCTTTGCAGTCAATCATAGTGAATCTGCTGATTGTACACACAAAAACTCTTCTGCCATACATCAAGTGAGGATGGAGGAGGCTGCCAAATGGACAATCGATTTAGACAGTACTCTTGACCTGCCTGTTCCTGTGCTCGGATCACCCTCACCACTGTTAATGTGTAACAAAAAGGATTTAATATTCTTAGCATTTGAACTCTAGGTGGAGTTCATAATTTGAACTTTGGGCAAGAATGAACACTTCTTGTTCCTCCTTCCTCCGAAAATGTCACTCTTTGCTTAGACTTGATATCAATTCCTGGTATTAAATTTCATGAACCATTATGTTCACTTTTTAGAAACCCTATCTTCTACTACCAGCAACTGATCACGTTTTGACCTTCACATACCTATGGCACATTCGAAGATGTGGGACATATTAGAGGATAATACTTAGTTCCCATAGTTTATGTGTTGTATTTAGGCAAAATTTGCTGGTGTAAAGACCTGAGAGACTTTAACCCTCTGGAGTCTGAGAGTATTTCAGACACTCTGATGTAGTTTGTCATGACTTGACTTTTTCAGAAATTACACTCATCTAAAATTATTTATTTCCCAAAGTAAAACAAAGACATTTGTTCATAATAATATTGATTAAATCTGCTCTAAACTTAGACTTTCCAAAAACCTATTTTCAGATGTGCTAATATATTGTGAGAAAACACTAAGACTCAAGACATGAGCTCTGAACTCACCTCAGGTGAGAGGTCTTTGTTCATCAACATTCCACAGATTCCTGGCCACTGGAACCTACCAATGGAATGTTCAGAATTACCATCTCATTATCATATGAATGACTGCTCACTTCCTTTGGCAGTGAGTTCTCACAAATGTGCTTCTGCTTATTATTGTTCCCTTAACAATAATAATTTTTTTTTTTTTTTGATTCAAGCTATATATTTGAAAAGCAGACCCTTTAAGGTTTCCGGGGTATGTTTGAATGACTTTAGTAGTAATCTACAGTGCAGAACATTTTTTAAATAATGAAAAACAACTGAATGTCCAGAAGGTCCTGAATGTCCAAGCTTCTGACTGGTACTGTACGTACTAAATGCATTGTAAGTATGACAGGGGGGTCTCCAGTTTTGGTTTAGTCTAGATCAGGGGTGCACACATTTTTTCAGCCTGCGAGCTACTTATCTAATGACTAAGTCAAAATGATCTACCTAATATAAAAATGCAAGACATATTCATTTATAAATATATTGACAATTTATGTGTACAATGTATGCTGGTGTACCTTGAATAACTATATGAACCTGTATTGCACAATACAACTGTGTACATGTTTTGTCATTAGCCTACCTTACTCTGATGACTTGCACTGAATGGAATCAGTCAGGCATGCATAGTCTGGACAGTAGTTGCTGATAGCCAGTCTCAAGCAAACCTCCAAATGATCATCAGTCATGGTGGAACGATACTTAGACTTAATGACCTTCATGTGTGAAAAGGCTGATGCCAAATAATGCAGTCAAGGCAAACACACTTCAAAAATGACATAGTAAATAAAGTCTTCTACTCCGTATGGAAATGGTCAGTTTTAGGCTTCTTACTTGGTCCAGCTCCTTTACTCATTTTTAAACTCTTTCTCCAGTTCAAAAGAAATAAATTGGAAGCTAACTGGGCAACTTGCTAGCTAGCTAGAGTTTTGCAGCACTTAAGCAGAAATTCTGAATTATTTTTGACAATAGTTACACTTTAAGGCATGTAAATGGATGACTTATCACAGACTGGTAGCCCCACACTCACACAGACTCAAATGTTAATGTTAATGTTTTAATTTAAATCCTCTGTTATTCAAATAAGTCTAGCTGACAAAACATATGCAGACCAAACATACATGTTAACAACTTACAGTGACAGGTGGACACGGACTGCTGGTTTACAAGTTCAGATGCTGTTTCAATGGAGCAATAGTGGAGACGGCCAATCACACGTTAGCAAGAAATGGCAGAGCCAATAGAATGAGCTTGTTGGCGGTCTAAAGTGAAACTTGATTCAGATTGAAAGGCTTGGAATTCCCGCTGGGTCCTAATACTCGACCAGTCTCCCTGTGTGTCAATCATGTGACAAGTTTTATTGCGAGGACAGATGATAGGCTGACATCTATTTTTATAAATGGCATGCAATCTACCCACACTACCTTTGTGATCGATCGGTAGATCGCGATCGACGTATTGTGCACCCCTGGTCTAGATACACTAAGTTAGATGAAGTCTTATTCAATAATTACAGCTATATTAAATCACTGATCTAATCATTCTGGATACATTTCACTGTCTTCTATGTCATACGCTCTCTAAAACAAAGGTGCCAAAAGTGTTGTTTTTTTTTTTTTTTTTTTTGGGGGGGGAACCACTGAAGAACAACTGGTTCCCTACAATCTGTTCTCTTACAATCTGTCATATCTGTAAATGAGATATAAAAACAAATGAGAGCATAGATAACCATTTTCAAGTTTGAAGAAAATCCACATAAAGACTGTACACCAATTTGAACCACATATCTCAGCCAATAACAATTTGGGAACCTTTGTTTTTAAAAGGGCAGTAGATGCTATATATTTTCACTTGTAGTCTGCATGTATTCATATACTTAGTTCACACTGAGACCTGTATTTCCTTTTGGTAAGTAAAGTAATAGTAGAGTTATGTTATGTATGCTGGATTTGATCAATAGGATTTTGCAGGATTTGATCAATAACTTCCAACTTATAAACTCTTTGTCTGACGCCAATAGACTGAAATGCCAAAGAAAGACGAGACCTGATCCCAGATCACACCTCTGTCTGTAAGAAAGCTGATAAATGTGAAACATCAGTGTTTAAAGACTAAAATAGGTGAGGAAATATAGAAGTTCAACATGTCAAATTGTACAGGTAATTTGACCAGCCTGGGTCATTTCAGTTTTATAGATCTAATCCAAGATATCTAGGAATATTAATGGGTGCAATTTGTAGTGCTATCTATTGATTTCTGTATACTGTTTAATACAATATATGTACACAGAGGGTACCTGATTCATATGTTGATAAATGTGTAACAACCTGAGGTCCAACATAGGATAGGATTATAGAATTTTTAAACAATATGTGCTTACAATGATGGCACTGTTATTGACAGATTGATTGATGGAGCAAATGCTGCAGAGAAACATAATGGCCCTCATTTATCAAACTTCCCAGAGTAAAACATATTTATCTGGAGTCAGTACATGGCATCTACATAGCACAGAATGCAACTATATAGACTTGTAAGCCAAAATATGGGTATGTAATGAAGACTGTTCAGGGAAGAATGTTGATAGTACATGTGTTGCTCTCTGTGGTTTATAAGTGGAGTTCTTACAGTATATAAATGAGTTCTTATTTAACTCCAATGCTTTCATTTCCAATGAAACATAAACTCATTTTACACCATTTTACATACACAACTGGAAAAATTGGGGTGTTCTAAAACTTTTGAATAGTATGTATATACTGTATATGCACTGTGCGTGGGGAGTGTCCATGGGGACCTCTTAAATCTTTACATTTTTCATTTAAATTGTGACATTGTTATACATTATTTGTATCAGAAACAATATGTGTTTTCATTTAGTTATTTTAGATATTGTGGAACTGCATTGGTATATGTAGTTTATAGTTTTAATTCTCTGTTCTTAGTGTTTCTTTTAATTGCAGCAAAGTAAATATGAAATTTGATAATAGTAATGAAACCAACATGTATGATTTTAAGTTTACTTACTTTTTTCCATTAATTGTGATAAATTGTATTCTTGTGTGTTACATTTTTGATTAAACTGTTCATTTCACAGCTAATACAGTATGTTTTATGTAGAGTTATGTTTAATTTCTATTCGAGAAAATTGGGAAATTGTAAAATTTAAAGATGTTCAACCTCTGAAATTGTACAGGTACTGTGTCCTGGATTGAATTCAGTTTGAACATGTCTAAGATTTAGTCACCAGTATGGAACAGAATGTACCTACACTGTGCTTATTTTTATGTTTATTTATTTTTTTTGCCCACACCAAATCCCACATTTTGGACAGAATCGCAACAGCAGACTTATGTTAAATTGTATGTCATAGCACTCTCAAGATTTGATCAATAACCTCCTCACTACAAATTCTAACACAAGTAATTCAAAATATGGGTCTGTAATGAAAGCACTGCTTTTTGCTCAGGGAGGAATGTTGATACTGCACGTTTTGTTCTTGTTGGCTTTCTAACGGGCTCTGTGGGTAATCAATATTCAGGGCTATTCTGGGGATTCAGCAGAAATCCTGGATACCCAGAATATTTTGGGGTTGTTATACACCAAAACATTTCACACAGGTGTGAGCAGCTTGGGATATGTTACTTCCCACTTGTGCACTTTTCTTCACTGTTTACAAGACAATAAACAAAGAAATAAATACAACCTGACTATAAAACCTGGAAACCTGACTATTAACCTCCATAGATGTACGCCGAGTTCCTGCATCTATTCCTTACATTCAAAGATCATTTTGCATGTCATTTCTAAGATACAAAAGGGAGGAACTAAAACTAAATTGGGCAATAAATGGTAAGCATGTTATTATCATTATATTCCAGATGATTCTACAAAAGTTTTCTTCTACTACAAAAATATCTGCTAACATTAAAGTTTTTTTAACAACATGTTTAACTTATTTCAAGGACTGCATACATAATATTCTAAAACAAATATGGAGTTATGGTTACAAAATATGGTGGAGCTTTACAATTGATAAAAATCTAATTCTTTAACTGGTAGTGATTTGACAAAGTATACTTAAGAGTCATATTACTTATTGAATTGGTAAGTGTTTAGTGCAGCAGAATCATATTCACTGTTCAAATTAGATAGATATGAAAAAAAAACATTACACCATCTCATCCATGAAGTGCACTTCATTAGCATACTGATCACTTTATATTAGCAAATAATATAAAACAAGACAGTTACAGAAATTCATCAAAATTCACCAGCTTAAACTCTACGTGGCCAATAGTGACATGTTTCATTTAAAATTGCTGGTAACACTTTCTATGAAACCTACATTTATAAGTAATTATAAATGTGTTTTTATAACTCTTTATAACTCAGTAATAATGCTTTATAAGCATACTTATAAACTCTAATAATGCATCATGAGGATCTAATTATATTGCGCATTGCAAAGCAATGCGCAATATACTGTTATTCGATTTTTCATATATTCTTCTTCTTCTTCTTCTTCTTGATTTTTGACGCGCTTCTTGTCCCGCAGTTTTCGAGATATCGACACCGTTACAACTCCAGATTGTTCGGTCCGATTGTGTGATCCGGGCTTGTTCACAGAATTTTGATCGGATTTATGGTTTTCCTAAAAACTTCCTTAATCTGGGATTTTTTTCCCATAGAGAATGAATGGGGAGCAAAAATGCATGTTCATCTACTGTACTTCTGCTCGACCGATTCGCACCATTTTGGATACACTATATCAGGGCAGGCCCCTGAGCACAAATTCACTGTTGTTTTGATTATAAGCAAATAATGATCTGCACTGTTATAAAGGCCTTATTACAATTATAAAGCATTATGAACATTCAAAATGTTATCATGGAGTGTTTCTAAGAAACCCAAATCTCTTCCCCTCACCCTGTGACATTATTTATGTATTGTTGGCTGTGTCTTGATGGCAGGCTGGCAGTGAAGGCAAGATGACATCTCTCTCTGAAAGAAATATTAAAGAAGCAGACATGAAGCCTTTGCAGAGGAACAGAGTTCCCTCCTACTGTGTTTGATATCACCACCAAACGAGGGCAGTGGAGAAAATTTGAGATTGCAACTAGAAGAAGCCATGTTAGATTATTATTTATATTGTCTTGGTTGTGTCTTTTAGAGGGCAGAATAATATCTGGGCCAGAATCTAATCTAATGTGGTCATTCAAACTTTAATAATGACCTGATTTTAGGTGGTAGTAAAAAACAATTTTTTCCCCTTTTTATTTATTTATTTATTTATTTATTGCAGCAGCAGATGCCTCATGCCCAGCATGCTCTCCTTTTATGTACGTCTACTCTATACGGTTGAAGCTCTAATCCTATGAACCAGTGTGCTCAGGTGGCCCCTTCCTTTCAACTCTTTCTTAAAGTGATGCTTCAGAGAAAAAATCACATTTACTCTATTTTACCCCTTTACCTTAAATACCCTTTCCTCACATTTTGTGTCTAAAATAGGATCACTATCTGTAAATCAATTTTATATAGGTGTTTCCTTACCTTTGAGACAACTTATACAATCAGCTGAGACTGGGTTCCCCCTTAAGCTCTACACTGGAGCTATGATACTAATGTAGCTCATAAGCAAAATGCATAAAAATAAGAAAAGATAAGAATAATTAAGGCACACGGCAAGATAAATCATCACAGGTAATGACAATTTCTGTAATCCATCAATATGTTTAAAAAATGAAGATTTATAGTTAACTTGTAATTAATTTAATTATTAAATAAATATATGTAAGTCTAATAAAGTACCCAATATGGAAATTTTCTTCTGTTTTATTTAAGAAAATGTCATCAACTGCTCAAGTTGGAGCTCAATACTAAAAGCTCTGATCCATGTACAGTTTCTGGTTTGCTTAGTTAATTCACTCTACATTTTGCAAAAATTATGTTACTGTGAATAAGTGAGTAGAAGATGAACTGATCTACAGTGGACATACTGTTATAGAGGAAAATTTATTTTCAACATTTAAGCAAGATTCTATATTCATTGTGTGTATTATTGTTTTATATTTATATTGTTTATAATTAACTTTACTTTAGAGCACCATGCAAAAGTGTGGGCACACCAAAATCATCATCAGAAAATGTCAGGTGATGTAAATTTCAAAGCTTTATAAGTACTCTTACTCCGTTATCCTTGCCCCAAAAATAAGCAACCAAGGGCTGCTATAAACAGCTACCTAACACTGAAATGTTGAAAGTTGGAGTTAAAATTGAGGTCTTGGAGTCCAAGAACACTTTCATAGAGAACAACTCTTATGATTGCTAGAAAGGCAAATTACCTTTCCTGCATCCTCACTACAAATTTGGCAAAGGAACATTTCAACAAGCCTGAAGTTAAAATACTACCAGATGTCAGGTTTACTAACAAACATCATACGGTCAGTAAACAAAAGGATAATCATACTATAGCTAGATCCCACAGCAACTCATGCTATTACACTCATCCTAACACTGTACACTTGTCTTCATTCCCAGCGTTGAATAATGATGTTGCTTTGATGATCATGTACATCACCTGTTTTTAACTTCCATGTGACTGAGTGTGTATTGTGTGTTCTGTTATTTTAGATCTATATTACTTACTATGTGTCAGGATTCACACCTTCCCAGTGGTCCAGCCTTCATTCCCTCACTCCAGCCTATCTCTCTCTCTCTCTCTCTCTCTCTCTCATACAACACTCCGGTCTCACATACGCTTGCCCCGCCTCCTCATTATATCATGCACCGCTCTCCCAGTGAGTCTCACGTGATTCCACTTTGCTCCCCAATCATATACTCCATTTAAGAAACCCTCAGCCCTTCACTCCTCACTCGACATTGTTATGCCTTGCATGCAATAGCGCAGCTCCTTCTGTTTCCCAGGTCATCCTTCTTTTTTCTCAATCTCAGCTACCCTTATCCTTAGAGCTATCTCAGCTACCCTTATCCTTAGAGCGATCTCAGCTACCCATATCCTTAGAGCTATCTCAGCTACCTTAGTCCTTAGAGCCACTTCAGCTACTTTTGTCCTTAGAGCTACTTCAGCTACCTTTGTCCTTAGAGCTACTTCAGCTACCCGTGTCCTTAGAGCTACTTCAGCTACCCTTGTCCTTAGAGCTACTTCAGCTACCCTTGTCCTTAGAGCTATCTCAGCTACCCTTGTCCTTAGAGCTATCTCAGCTACCCTTATCCTTAGAGCCACTTCAGCTACTTTTGTCCTTAGAGCTACTTCAGCTACCTTTGTCCTTAGAGCTACTTCAGCTACCCTTGTACTTAGAGCTACTTCAGCTACCTTTGTCCTGAGAGCTACTTCAGCTACCTTTGTCCTGAGAGCTACTTCAGCTACCTTTGTCCTGAGAGCTACTTCAGCTACCTTTCTCCTTAGAGCTATCAGAGCTAATATATTCAGATAATTGATTTTGTTTATGCTCACCTAGTCGGTGATGCCTATAACTGGGCGTTAGAGGCTGAGGACTGGTGTCCCACGTTTTGGACATCTTTCAATGACTTCTTGGAATTACTCAAGCTTAATTTTTCTCCTGAAGAGGATCTCCTGGATTTAACCCACCAAAAGGCTTCACGCCGCCTGAGAGGTTTTGCTCCCCGCTCAGCCAAGCGCTCCACTCCTCTCTCAAAGGCAAGTGAGAAGTTATATTTTGCTAAATCTGATACTGTCACCTCAGTTTTGTATGTTTCCTCTCCAGTATCCATGATAACTCCACACTCAGACCAGACCTTCAAGCCCATACCAGCTCCTCGCATCAACTTGAGACGTAAAAATCACATCCCTTCACCTCAGACTGCAGATTATTCCTGTTGAACCCTGTCCTCGACCTGTCCCTGCACCACGAAGCAAAGGGCTATTGTACCTAAACAGAGACCTGTATCCAGTCTGGACAGGAGGACAACGTTCTCCGAAATCCAAGAATCTGAGATGACTTCCATTCAGGCTGAAGACACAGCTCTAGAGGGAAGTACTTTATTACTTTCTGTTAATAATTATGCCAAAACCACAGCTCTTTACTTCACACCTTCAGTCCCGGTGCCCGCTGCTGTCCCGGTGCCCGCTGCTGTCCCGGTGCCAGCTGATGTTGCAGCCGATGAGTCTGTTTTAGAGGGAAGTACATTATTACTTTTGTTTAATGGTCATGCCAACCCTACAGCCTTCTTTCCCTTGCCAGAGTGTCCAGAGCCGCCAGAGTGTCCAGAGCCACCAGAGACATCTGAACCCTTGCCAGAGGAGGTTCCTGGAACCGTTGGAATTCATACTCTAAAGGCAAGGGATTTATGCACCTTTAATGGTTTCCAATACCCTACCTCATCCAGTCCTCTTGTCTCCTTTAGCCCAACTGCAACCCAGTCTTCTCAAATGGCCACCGTCAACGCACCTCAGTCTCTTCCAGAAACCAACATTGAGATTTTTCTCCCTTCAACAAATACTACTTTGACTCCCCCCTCAAGTGTTGTGGACATCAATATTTTTCTCAATGAAGATCCTGTTTTATTTTTGGACATTTTGTTTTCTTTAGGACTTCTTTTAGAATTTTGATAATCAGATTTAATCAGAAGATCACTGTAATCACTGTCATTCACACCAACACCTTTTCTGATATCTCAAGTCACAACACTCAGAACTCCAGATCCACAAACAAATCCATAATTTCTACATCCGACCCTTTGACACAACTTGCACAATCTCTTCCCTATCTAAAAAATTCTCTCAGTCATTACCCTTTCAGTACTGGGTACTCTGAGCCTCCATTACACTTTTGGTCTCCTGAGATAGTAGTTCCCCCTGATAACATCTCTTCCACTATGCCTTTCCCTATGAGTCCCGTATCCACCGTAGTCATGCCCTTTACTTTGGTTCCTGCTCCATATTCCACTCCATTCTGTGATCTGATAACAACCATCCCTTCTGATAAACCAAGTCACTCTGTCTCTACCCTTCCTGTTATTTGAGTCCCAGACTTTTTCTGGAAGTTCTTCCCCTCTTTCTCTGTCTTGGGTTCTGTCTTCCGGTATCTTTTCCTTAAGTCTGTGCATTTCCTTTTCTTTGTTCCTTTAATAATGGCGACCTATCTCTGTCGACAACTGTTAGGATCTACTCTCAGACTACGTATATACACCTTCCCCATCTCACTTCTGGTGTGGTCTTTGTGTTTGGTATTTGGGACTTATAAAGACATTGTGGGGTCCTTTGGTTCAGAGTTTATTGTCTTAGTTTTTCTGTGGTTTCTTATGGACCTGAGTTCTATGCTGTGTTTCCTTTACCTTCGTCTTCTAGTTTATCTCGACCCCTTCCTTTTGTATGTGTCACCCTTACACCCTTTCGTCTTGGGTATTATGTCCACACTTCGTTGGGTTCACGACCCGGGTGGTCTTGGCCATCTGGTAATGTGTTTTAGGTGTCCCAGGAGGTACACCATTGGAAGGGGCGTACTGTCAGGATTCACACCTTCCCAGTGGTCTAGCCCTCATTCCCTCACTCCAGCTTATCTCTCTCTCTCTCATACAACACTCCGGTCTCACACACGCTTGCCCCGCCTCCTCATTACATCATGCACCGCTCTCCCAGTGAGTCTCATCTGATTCCACTTTGCTCCCCAATCATATACTCCATTTAAGAAACCCTCAGCCCTTCACTCCTCGCTCGACATTGTTATGCCTTGCATGCAATAGCGCAGCTCCTTCTGTTTCCCAGGTCATCCTTTTTTCTCAATCTCAGCTACCTTTAGCCTTAGAGCCATCTCAGCTACCCTTATCCTTAGAGCCATCTCAGCTACCCTTATCCTTAGAGCTATCTCAGCTACCCTTATCCTTAGAGCTACTTCAGCTACCTTTGTCCTTAGAGCTACTTCAGCTACCTTTGTCCTGAGAGCTACTTCAGCTACCTTTGTCCTGAGAGCTACTTCAGCTACCTTTGTCCTGAGAGCTATCAGAGCTCATCTATTCAGAGCCTTAGCATTTACTTTATTGTTTGGAGCCTTTATTTTCCTTTCTTTGATTTATTTATCTTTGTTTCTTTTTCTGAGCCTCTCTTTGTTTATGTGTTGATGCTTCTCTTAAATTTTTATCATTCTGGTCCACCTTGTGTTTATTGAGCCTTTTCTTGTAAATACACAGTTCCTTTTCTTTATTAAATCATTAATATCTTTTACCTGCGTGCATCTTGTTCCATGTCTCGTAAGGTCACCCTGACACCTGTATACCTGTTCACTGCGTACTGTTTGTTTATTGATTGTAGTTATATGTACTGTAGATTACTTGTATTTTTTATGTCTTATGTAATACGAGAGACACCTTGATTCTTCTTTTTTCCAGCCATTCTGTTGTAGATTTGTTGGTGAGCTTGGGATCATTATCCTGCTGCATGACACAATATCAACCAAGCTTTGGCTACCAGACAGATGGCCAAAATCATCACCTCTCCACAGCTGTGCTTGATAGTTACTATATGTTAGATGTTTGTGTGGGTATGCAGTTTTTGGTTTTTGCCAAAATTATGAATAATGAATTTTGAATTATGGCCAAACATCTCTACTTTGGTCTCATCTGTCCAAAGGACACTGTTCTATAAGTCTTATGTTTTGTTCAGATGCAACTTTGCAAACTTAATCTATGCTGCCATGTTCTTTTTAGAAAGAGAAGGCTTTCTCCTGGCAACCCTTCCAAACAAGCTGTAGTTTTACAGTCTCAATCTAATTGTACTGTCATGAACTTGAACATTTAACATGCTAACTGAAGCCTGTAATGTCTGCATACCTCCTGGGTTTTTGTGCATTTTCTTTTATCATTGCATGGTCTGACCTTGGGGTTAATTTGCTGGGACATTCACTCTTGGGAAGATGGCAACTGTCTTGAATGTTTTCCACTTGTGAATATTCTTTCTCTATGTAGAATGATGGACTTCAAATTGTTTGGAAATGGCCTTGTAACCCTTCCCATATTGATGCAGCGACAATTTCTTCTCTATGATCATTGATGATGTTAGGCCAGCAAACTGCCAAAATCTTTTTTTTTTATCTTTAATAGGGGTGGTCACACATGATGATGATCAAATAATCAAGATAATTTGATTAGCAGCACCTGGTTGATACTTACACATTACATTACATTACTTTGCATTTAGCGGACACTTTTATCTAAAGCGACTTACAATAGTATAAAAAGTACAAATGCAGAAAAATACTAAAGTTAAATAATTAACATTCCGATATAGAATGTTGAAAGCATATCAGTCCTCATGGGAGTAGTTGGGATCACTAGAGCAGGTGTACTTTGAAGAGCTTGAATTTTAGGAGTTTCTTGAACCCAGTGAGGGACACCTCTGCTCTAGTGGCGGTAGGCAGCTTGTTCCACCATCTGGGAACTACTGAGGAGAACAGTCTGGATTGCTTTGTGTGAATGTTAGGCAAAGCAAGGCGACGTTCAGTGGAGGAGCGCAGCGACCGGGCCGGGACATAAGCTTTTAGGAGCGAGTGCAGATAAGAGGGAGCCTTCTCTGTCATCACCTTATAGGCGATCGTGCAGGCTTTGTGTTTGATCCGGGCAGCAATCGGAAGCCAGTGTAGCTCATTGAGCAGTGGGGTGACATGTGCCCGTTTTGGATGGTTAAAAAACAGATGTGCTGCTGCATTCTGGACCATCTGTAGTGGTTTAATAGTGCAGGCTGGGAGGCCTGTTTAGCACGGCGTTGCAGTAATTGAGGCGTGAGATAACCACAGCTTGTACCAAGAGTTGAGTGGCATGTTGTGTTAGGAACGGTCTGATTTGTCTGACATTATAAAGTGCAAAGCGTCAGGACCATGCAACAGAGGCCACATTATGTGTGAATGAAAGCTGATCATCAAACATAACCTAACAACCTTTGATGGAGAGAGTGAGAGAGAGTCGATCGTCAAGGTGAGGTTGTGTTGAACCGACTGTTTTGTGTTCAGTCTTTGAGAGGTTAAGTTGTAGGTGGTGATCCTTCATCCATGAGGATATATCTGAGAGGCAATGAGAAATCCGCGCTGTGATGGAAGAGTCATCATCAGGCGGGAATGACAGCTGAGTATCATCAGCAAAGCAATGGTAGGAAAAGCCATGTGAGCGGATAACTGGTCCCAGTGAGGTAGTGTAAATGGAGCCTTGGGGCACTCCGGTGGACAGTGAGTGCGAAGAGGACAGCTGTCCTAGCCATGACACTTTAAATAAACGCCCAGCGAGGTAGGATCTAAACCATGATAGTGGTGTATCCGAGATACCCATGTTTGAAAGCATAGATAATAGGAGGTCATGATTAACCGTGTCAAAAGCTGCTGACAGGTCCAGCAGTATGAGCAATGAGGACTGTCCGGTAGCTCTGGCAGATTTTAAGGCTACACTCTTAATTCATATGGAAGTAGTAAGTGTGTACGTACTTCTCACACAATGCTTCAGCATTTTGCCCTAGTTTTTGTTAAATAATTAACATTATTGGCAAGGTTTAATTTGTCTTGTATTGCTCATAGGCAGATATATCTATGTAGTTGACCTTTCACAAAACCCTGCCCCCAAATGGTCATTGTCCAATCACAAGTCATTAGCATCTCTGGTTATGTAAGCTAGGTCCGACATTCTCCAAAATGGTGAAGTGATACGCATATGGATTGAGTAAATCAGACAGCAGGTATCCCAAGAGTTTGTCTGGGGGAGTTGTGTTTTTTCCCTTCTCAAAACCAAAAACACAACTGGAGCGTTGTCTATGTAACCCAGGTCTTAAATGGGTCACAGACATTGATATAGTAGATTAATGGAGAATGTAAATAATAATTATAAATTACATTTATTCTGAAAATAGTATAGAAAAAATGATAATTCACTAATAGAAAGAAAAGAGAGAAATTGTTTTAATTTATTTCAGCAAATAAATAAAATAGGGATTTTAAGGCGCCAAAGAGCAGCCAACCGGTTTCTCAGAGAGAAAAGGGCGCTAAACCGCAGCCAATCATATTTCTCTAAGAGACTGAGGCGGGTCATGTTAAAAGAGTGAGCAGCACTCAGAACGGAGAGAGACTTCTGTGGGAGAGACGCAGAGAGATCACTTCTGGACTTGAGATATTAACTCTAGAAATCGCTAGGATTTAGCATTTCAGATAATAGCTGAGTATGGTCGCTGAACCTAGGA
>BRDA01039780.1:0-15475 GCA_036984385.1 Crenuchus spilurus
TCTCTCTCTCTCTCTCTCTCTCTCTCTCTCTCTCTCTCTCTCTCTCTCTCTCTGTCTCTCTCTGTCACATGTTTGTGTTCCTCTCTTTGTGCTCTCTATGACTGGTGCTTAACAAATGTCTGCTCTGCATGACCTTAGTTACATTATTAGCAGAACAGCATTAATAGTTTAGTCAGAAAAGCTAATATTACTAGCAATAAATAAAACCATGATTTAACATGGAATAACTATATTCTTAGCATTCACTTTTTCTCTCATAATTTCTTTCTTTTCCTTTTTTTACTGTAACTATACCGAGCAGAAATTTCAAATTTCTGAAGACACTCCCCATTTTTGGTGTCCTATCTCCATTTAGAGCTGACCCTGAAAATGTCTGAGGTAGCTGAATTAACAACACACCATACAGTCCTAAGAAAGATGTGCAGCCAAGCAAGCAGGCAGGCAGATACCTCACATTGGACTGCTAATATTTACTAACCCCTTTACTTCATGCTCACCTAGTTTTAGATAATACTACTGCACAAAACTCCACCAGAACACAGCAGGTATCAAATGAGTCCATGTATTATGAAAAACAATTAGCATAGCTTCACTGAGTTTCTCAGCGGACTGAGGAGCTGTTACTATGATCTGAGGATCGTGAGTTTGAATCCCGCGAGTAAGGGACACTCTCTCCTCAGCACTAATAAGTAATGTCGGCTGGCTCAGGCGTCTGCAGGGCGATCCATCAGAACTGAGGCAGAACAGCAGGGGTTGGAAAAGTCACAGAGCTTAACTTCACATTGGAGGAGACCTGTGTTAGTCTGCACAAGCGATCAGGAGAGACAACGATTGGGGAGAAAATTGGGTAAAAAAAGCACAGCTTCATTCACTGTGGCAGGATATGTAGTTTTTAGTTGGCCTCCATCAGAGCTTATTAAAGTATAGTTGCCATAATCAAAATACATGAAACTGGAACTGGCACCCCCCTTTCCTCATTTTATAGAAAAAAACTTGACTGGCTTGCAGCAAAATGTCAAAATGTGCCATTTGTTTTCATTCTGAACCCATTTTGGTGCCTACGAAGAAGCAAATATACATATACATCCCATCCCTCTCTTTTTGTATGTCTGGACTCAGTACTCGTCACATGTAAAGCCTTTCGCTTCCTCTCTCTTTACTTTGTGGCACTCTGTCACCAAACAACCACAAAAGCAAACGTAGCTTCTCACGCTAGTAATGAACACCATAGTCATAGAAACACAACAGTGGCACACAGGAGACTCTAATCAAAGCCAACTGGCTGACCCTGAGTCTTCTCTGGAGCATGTAGGCATTTTTATGGACATTTCCTCTCTTTACTTTTGCTGTTTCTCAGGCTACAATAATGCAGTTTGTAATTACACATGCTATTCACTCAGCCCAGCACAAAACATCACTTCAAACTTAAACTTACAGGAAACCCTCCCAACACCTCTTTATTCCAGCTGGCAGATCAAAGATTATTAATAAATGCACTGACAGACAACAGATCTAACACACAGCCATTAACACAGTGGATGAGCTTCAGCAAAAACATCATGAACAGTGCTTTGGCCTATGTAAAGGAGCCACATGAAGGCAAAGCAAAGGGTCTTTATTAAGGATGTAATGCAATGCCGTTATCTGTATCTGTCAGTTTAGAATTCAAGATCTTTTCTGTATTTGTATTCAGATTTAAACCAGAAGTAGACATGGCCTCATTCTCAAGTTTAATGTTTACAAGCTCTTTAACACATTTGGAAGTCGTAGGCTAGTTTGAGCATTTTGGAATACTTTTTGATTTTGCATTTTATATCACATTAAAAACACAGCACCTCTATGACCTGACAATTATTTTTCACTTTTATATACTGTACCAAGATAACGGACCGCAAAATACACACACACACACACACACACACACACACACACACACACACACACACACACACAAATCTAAATCAGAGTTGTGGACTAAGGTGCTGACACTATGATCAGAGAACCGCAAGTTTGAATCCCAGGCATGCTGCTTGATATCAGCAGCCGGGGCTCAAGAGATTAAATTGGCCATGCTCTCTCTGGGCGGGCAGATGGTACTCTCTCCCCAGCACTACTAACATGCAATGTCTGCTGGCTCAGGTGTCTGTTAGCTGATGCATCAGAACTGGACATCCTGTACTTTCCTCTGAGCGTGTTGCTGACAAGTGATGATGTATCAGCAGCAGCTGGAAAAGAGGTGGTGACTGACTTCTAGAGTCAGGAACATTACAAGTGATTGGGAGAGCCCTAGAGGATGGTTGAGCCAATTGGCTACCATTTCACTAGGGGAGAAAATGGGGTAAAATTAAAAAACAAAAATATTTATAAAAAATAAAAATAACAAATATTTCTCACTTAATATGTTCAGTGATTCATTTTAAAGATTTGAAATGTTAACACAGGTTGAAAAATGTGCACATGTAATAGTAAAAATTCAGATAACATGAAACTATTTACAACTATTTACAACAAGGTTCACTTTCATGTCCACTTGTTGGCAGTGTTGGCAGGTCCAGCTGCATTGAGAGGCTTCCTTGCACTCCTCCTGCCTCACTACTTTTATGAATGTGCAAATATGATTTTTTATATCAAATTGTAATGAATATAATGACCATCTTGCCCCTCTACATGAATCAGGCATTAATCAGAGTTCTGAATGAATGAGATGTGGGCCTCGAGTGGCTCAGCGGGCAAAGACGCTGACACTATGATCAGAGGATTGCGAGTTTGAATCCCGGTCATGCTGTTTGCCATCAACAGCCGGGGCCCAAGGGAGCAAAAAATTGGCAGTGCTCTCTCTGGGCGGGTACATGGCGCTCTCTCTCTCTCCCTATCACTTTCACGTTGTAATGTCCGCTGGCTCAGGCGTCTACTGATTGGTCCAATCAGAGCTGGGGACCCTGTGTGCCTTCCTTCGAGCGCGTTAGGCTCTCCAGTGACGGTGTATCAGCGGTGGTTCGAAAAGAGGTGGTGGCTGCATCACACGCAACAAAGGAGGCTTGTGCTTGCCTGCACCCTCCTAGAGTCAGGGACAGTGCAAAGTGATGGGGAGAGTCCTAATGGAAGGGATGGGCTAATTGGCTACTACTACATTGGGAAGGGGATAAAAATGGGCAAAAACCTAGAAATAAATTATTAAAAAGAATGAGATGTGACGCAAACGTTATGTAAAACCAAACTTTATGCCACAGCTTTAAAACCACTGAGCCACTTTACCTGCAAATGTGAACAACTATCAGCTTCACTCCAAAAACATTTTTGATGCCATCTCACAGGTGCTGTGTTAAACACTTATTTCAGGGATCACTGTCTCATTTCAAGCATGTGTAGATCAGAGTAAGAGGATACATGTACTAAGAAATCAGACTACTGAGCTAACATCCAGCTCCCTTTATCAATGCCTTAATCAGATTTCTAGACGATATCTGAAACCTTCCCTCCCAGACCCGTTTCTGTCTTGTCCACCTGCTTTTCGTTTATGATTATGTTGTCCAGTGCTACATCATGTCTCCACCCACAAAATGCTCCTCCCTGTCTAGTCACTGTGCTCACCTGTCTCCTCATCTCGTGTCTGATTATGTTTGACTTAAATGTTCCCTCATGTCCCACAGTCTGCTAATGTCATTGTATTGTCTTCCTGTAGTGTCTCCATGGTCTTGTGAAGTCACCAGTGTTAGGTCTCACAGATTATTTACAGTCACAGTTTTTGTTCACAGCTTAGTATATTTGGTATAATAAAGTTTTTGCATCCTCTGCAACTACTTCTCCACCCTTCCTGAGACCTGCTTCTATTTAAGAAATCAGAGCATGCTGTTTAGCCCTTGAATAATCAGATAACTGCATGAATCTGATTATGATTGGATTATTAAGAGCATGTAAATGCACCCATTAATGCAGTATAAGTAATAAAGTAGACAGAGTATTATGTTGATGAATAGACATGAACCAGCAACTAATATGGGTGTTAGTTTGGGACTATTGTGTATATGATGCAGTTAATTGATGATGACATTCGGTATTTGGGTGTCCACACCAATTTCAACTTCAGATCTATGGTATGTGGAGCATTTTGGACAATAAACAGTGATGCTTCTCAAAGCAAATATTACTTATGAAGTTTTTTTTTCAAAGACTTGGTTTTGTCTCGAAGTGATAAATGATTCATATGTAATTACCAGTGTGGTTTGAGTGAATTGTGAGAACTTTTCACGGCAGAGCATCCAGTGACTGTTCCATTTGACAGAACATTGGGGGACCTGGCAGCTCTTGTTTTGACAAGAAAGTAAAACAAAATGATCTGAACTGGCACAGTGGCATTCTTAGCATGTAAAACCTACAGACAGCAAATGAATGTTTTGTTGTAGCTTAAAAAAGCAAAACAGACATTACAGCCTTCTTGTCATTCCATTCAATCCATTTTGGTCATTTACTGCTTGAAATTTGACCCTCTTACAAGCTATAATGAAGAAAGAAGGTAACATGCAGTGGTGATCATCTACTGCCGTGCTTCTGCATTTGACTGAAGTTTAGTCTTAATTGCAATGCCAGTTGTAAAATCACATTCAGCCTTCAACTTTTAGAAGTAAACGCCTCACTATACATGTCTGAAGTTTGTGCATTCTCTGTAGAGATCAATAAAAATAAGAGATGTTTCAAGGCCTGTCTCAGACAATAGCATTGGACTCTTTAGGAGAACCACATCATGGTGCTGTGTGGAGGCAATGCAATTAAAGAATACTCAGTGGGCCAGAAGGGAAGTATGTGGAAAGCTAAGGACAACAGGCCGTAAATATACATCAAACCTACCATGAAATGTGGCTCTGGATGAGTAGTGTTTTGAGGAGCTGTTTGTGGGCCTCAATACACCCATCAGTCACAAAATTAACAGGTTTAGTAATATGACTCAGGCTGTTGGTCCTCCAGGTGCCACCAAAACAACTCCAACTCACCAAGTCATGGACTTCCAAAGACCTCTGAAGGTGTCCTGTGGTATTTAGCATTAAAATGCTTTGTAAAGGGAACTAACCCTTCTGTTCAAGAAATCCACAGAATTTGTGAATGGCTGCTGTATTTCCATATGAATCCCATCAATGGCACTAATTCACTTTCTGGTCATTCTTTCGCAACAACCACTTCATTTTCAAAGTTGTCCCACCAACTAGAGGTCTTACTTTCAGTCAGATTTTCACTCTGGAGGTGGGGATTATGTTGTGGGAGTGCTGGGTACACCAGTGGCCTTCTAAGCATATTCTAACACCTCTGTTCTTCAATACAGAATAAAAGTAACTGGACATCTATGTGTAAACATGTTAACAGTTCCGTTAGAAATGTAAAATCTAGGACTATTTTGTCCACTGTTGCAGAAAATCGCCTCATGTAAAGACAGGAGATAATAGCACACACTCAACATTACAAGCCACAGCCTCTATTTTTCTCATGTGCATGGCCATACACACTATGTTTTAAAAAAGTACATGTGGACATGTCTTAAGTCATCACCAGATGTGTTTTAAACCACATCAAGTTGGTGAGTTAGCTAGATTAGACATACTGAGTGGTTTCTGAGACCTGTACTCCATGTCATTTAGATCAACTTGACAGCCATAACATCTTTGACAGGTCTGATGTTCTGTTACGTTGGAGGTAAACCGGAATTGTGTAAATCATCATTTGTTGTTTTAACTGCTAGAAACCAGATAACATAGACACTTGTGTCAATGTTTCCCAACCTACATGTTTGGGTGTGTCTTGTGTATCTCTCAACATTAGACATAAGAGCAAGTCTTCGACAAATACTGCACATAATGTGCTTTTTAAATTTTTGACAGCATTTTGCTGGTTTTCTGTGATTAATGATACAACTGCATTGAACAGGTATGACATAATCATGTTGCTGTTTTACTAAGTGAACAGCATTGTTAGAGTTACTATGAACTCATCACAGTTCACCTCTGTAGCCAGTAGCTAAACAGCTTAACATTATAAAAAAATATTTGAGTTTCCCTCACAACTGATTAGTGCCCTACCAAATTCACAAGACATTTTTCCTAATTTCACAGCCCTGGCAGCTCAAATATCAAATATTTCATAGGATTTGCAAGAAAAGTACTATATTTCAGTAAAGCTTGTTAACTGTATTGAATGCACATTGTTAATACAGTCAAACTCTGCAAACATTGTTCTCACAGTTGTTCGTTCTCAACCTAATGCACTTTACACAGATAGAGAGGACATTTCTTCCAGTCCACAGAATAGATTTGCCCAGGAAAGAGTCACTAACTGTGAAGGAAGATCCATTTCAGGAAGCCTTCTAGCTACAGTGTAGCATCATGTTTCCATGAGGTACAACTCAGTCAATCCAGGAAAATAGTGCATTAGTTTGATTTTGCCATCAAATTGTTTTTGCTTTTGAGTGCTCCCCTAATCAGATATTTCACCTTGCATGGCTATGTGAATCCAAAATGTCAAATAACATATGCTTGCTATTTTCAAAACCTGCAGTTAAGTTAAAAGGTGCTTAAATGTTGAATTTTCATGGCATTTCACAGCAAATATTACACTAAACAGGGAATGGCTCATTTCAGAGTCTGTAATGCAATTTTTATGGCTGCAAAAGTCAAGAACAGTTTTGTAATCTGAAGCTGATTGTTAATGAAGAGGATGGTCAACACAAACTAAACATCAGCAGATGAGCTTCACTATTTAACTGTATACCAGCCATGTGGAGCTGTATGGTAGGGTAGTGGTTTCTAATGAAGTGGCCAGTGAATGTTAAGATGGATGTTTTACTTTACTGAATATATCTGCAGCACTTGTTGATGAGGATTCACTTCCTTTTCCAATGTCCAATAACTGATATGAGCTGTTACTTGAGCTTGCTTAATTTGGAGGTGGTTCTGTTTGTCCTCTATTCTTGAGATTATTGAGAAATGACTACACTCTATAGGCCTAGAGTACACACCTAGCTTTGCTGTATGCACAAGCCTTTTGAAAGACCTGGCTAAACTTGCTCAACTAGTCGATCATTGGGAGGTTATTAAGAGTAGGTCAGGTTTATCTTTCCTGGCTGTTGATAGGTTGAATTGCTTCTGGTTTGATTGAGTTACTGTGCAATTTAACAAATGTCTGTAGTTTCCACAGGTACTGTTTACTAAACAAATGTTTGCTGTAGAATCTGTATACAGCATGTTGCTGTAGATCTGCAGAGCATCATGATCAGAAATCAGTGGTGGGTTAATTTTACAGTAAATATATTTTTCCTATAAATCCAAATAAAAGTCAGTTTAATTGTGCCGTTTTCAGCTCTGTCTTGTCAAATGCACCACGTACATTATGAAACCAGTTCACCAAGTAAATTTAAATATCATGCAAACCAAAATAGAGGTGAGCTGAAGAAAACCTGAGGAGTACTGAACAGAGCAGTGACCTAGAGTGAAGCCAAGCACAGAGAGATCAGTCACTGTATGTGTGTCACTGTGTGTGTGTGTGTGTGTGTGTGTGTGTGTGTGTGTGTGTGTGTGTGTGTGCGCGAGAGAGAGAGGCTGCAGAGAACTCTGGCTGCAGTGTCTGTGTAGGGAGGGGTGGGCGCTCTGTGTAGCTAATCACAGATCGTGAAGACAGTCGGTTACCTAATGAGGATTTTCCTTCAGCACGAGCACAAATATTGACAAGTTATACTCGTATCATGGTTGTACTTGTCAACAATGCTTTATCCGTACCGGATACTCGTTTGAAACAAACCTGCCTTTGACATAGGTTATGTCCGCTTATTTCACACCTCATCCAGCAACAAGAAATCCTGTTTTCTGATTGGCTGATAGGTCGATAATTCAAGACTCCTGTAGGACCACAGAGTAATCTGCCTTTGACTCATTTGTAGGATTAATTTTTTCGGCAAAGTTAATAATTTCTTAGCGAGAGAAATGCCATGTGTGGCATTTGAGCATGTGAACTTGTTGAAATACACGTGTCTCACACTCAATGTGTGACACTTGAGAGTCCTGGTATATGTCTGTTGTTGTGCTAGTTAGCATTATCATAATTCAGAAAGCTTTTTTTTTTTCTTGCTAGCTTGAAGCATTAGTACTGAAGCGGGCCAAGACACATCACAACAACAGGTAAGAGTTTAGATAATTAATTAGGAGACAGAAAGAGAAATACAAGACTGATTTGGATGTAAGTAAAATCATAGAAGAGTTCATAAAAGAAATGTCCCCATGTACACTTAGTCCACTCTGAATAGGGTTACAGATCAATCACCGTTGTCAACTCCAAACAGTAAGCAAAGCAGCTATTGGCTGTTCTGAAAATCACTAGATGATGTCATTACCTAATTTGCATAATAGCACATTTGCATGTAGTTGTATGGAGGCTGTAGGAGAGAGGAATAACGTCTTTGTCGAGGCAAAAAGTGGGGAAAAAACACCCTAAATATGTTTAGGACTATAAATGAACTTTCTGAAATAATTTCATGACGTTAATGCTTTGCCTAGACCTACATTACATAAATCAATTTTGTCCCGTATTGTTTAATGTTAGAATACCAAATGTAACCACCAAATATAACCACTGTTATAAAGGGTGTGATTGCTAGCTCTATATTTTTTTTTGGTTTCTTTTTTGTTGTTGTTGTTTCTTTTTTTCCCTTTTTTGTTTCTTTTTTACGTAATTGAGAAGTCTTTTTCAAGGCTGCACTTCAGTGAGAAACTCAAAATAATTCAGCAAGAACCTTTGAATCTCGAAGAACTTTCTATTCCTTTTGTTAATATGTGAATGTGAAGAATTTGTTAAAGGTCTAAATAACCTACATATACTCTGTGTTTTTATTTGCTCTCTATTCTTGAGATTATTGAGAAATTACTCTACAGCCATTCATCCAGACACGCCTATCTTTATTGTGTGCACAAGCCTTTCTGTATGCACAAGTCAATCAAGGGCTTTCAAGTGTACCTTCTACTGTAGAAAGGTTCTTCTTATTCCCACAGCTCAATCACAATATGATTTTTAAAGAAAAAAAAGATTCTTAATGGAACCAAAATTGGGCCTTTTATGGCAATCATTTTAATTGTTGGTCATCCAACAAAACATGGAAGAAGCAAATCTTTCACCACAGTGCTACACACATATAAATTTGACCTCCTCCTTTATCCCATCCATGTAGATATCACACATACACACACACATACACTATGAGGCAGTGAGCACACATATGCAAGGAGCAGTGGGCAGCCCCATCATCCGTAGCACCCAGGGAGCAGTTGATGTTTACGTGTCTTGCTCAGAAGCACTTCTGCTGGTTGAGGGGTTGAACCGACATCCTTTTGCAAATATTATTATTAATTGTCAATGCTGCATGTAATTCCTCTTGTGAGAATGCACTCAGTCTCTGCTGCTCTGTCCTAGATCACAAAGATGAACTCTGAAGGTTGAATGTTATGTACTATTCAGATGTGATGATGTGTTTCAGGCAGGGTCATCCAGAGTCACTTGAAGGTCTTGCTATAACATGAAATATTGGTGGAAAATCAGTACACCAGTGCCAATATTTCACATGACAGAATAAACCCTTCAGTGTATTATTGCGATTGTACCACAGCTCTATTATCGCTGATTATTGGTAGATTTTAAGATAAAGCTGACAGAAACATTTGAGAATATTGTGCTAAAAGTTAGAAAAACTTTAGCATAGATAAGTAACATAACTTAAACAGTGGTCAGTTATGAATGTAGACAGCCACCTTCCATACCCAAAACTATGTCTGCTCTGCTTTGTTGCTGGTGTAAGTCTGAAAGCCTAGAGTGTTACCACATCTGCCAACCACAGGTTATTTTTGTCAAGTGACACTGGTCACCTGGACTATAAATTGGCTTTAATGCTCTCATGCTTTTCTTGATGGCATACTTTACACTAGCAACACAGACAAAAGGCTGGATCTGTGCAGATGCTTTTGCATCTCATGGTGGTAATTATGGAGTTTGTGTGAGCCTCCAACCCTCAGGGCGAATGGAAGAAGAACAGGAGGAGGTGGGATTACTGCGAGTTAAGGAGGGAAAAAAGGATGGGGCCAGAGGGTGTGGCACCCAGTGCATATAACAACACATCCATCCCTCTTTCCATCACTCCCTCCTTCTCTTCTCTTCTTGCTGGTTGAATTCTCCATACCAACCTAAGGTGAGTGGGGGAAAAAGTTTGAAAATGCTGTCTATACTAAGTTACCTGCTGTTTTTGCACTGAATACTCTTGTAGCTTGCAAGTAGTTATTGTGAGGAACTCTTGAGCGATTGCATTCTTCTCCAGTCGTCCATCAGTGTGTGCAGTTCCTCTGGCTTCACGCCCATTTTTTCTGCTTGTTCCATTCACAGTGCTGAGCCAAAGGGCTACGTAGAACTTGTAAACACTCTCTCTCCCTCAAACGCCTCCCTGTATTTTTCCATTCTGTTCCATCTTCATTTCCTTGCCTCTTTGCACTCTGCAACAGCCACTGAGACTGAGGTAACTCTGTGAGAGCATATTGCTTGAAAAACTGATGATTGAACTTCATTGACATAAATGACTCTACATGTGCACAACTTTACTGACCGACTACCAATAAATGTGTTGACGACATTCATGAGGGAAGGGTGTATACGGCTGAATCAAACGGCTTTGTCTCTTAATTTGTTAACGCAGTGACTTAATTACAGAGCACAGCAAAGGGCGTTGGCCATAATCTGCTTATGTTTAAACTAGTTATTTACTTCACTAGTCCTCTTCACTCTTTTCTCCTCCTCTTTCTTGCGTTCTTCCTTGCCCTCATTTTTCTACCCCTCCTTCTCTTCCTTCCTTTCAGCTGATTCCTCCTATCACAGTGCAGAAGGGAGGACTACCTTAAGTTCCTCCAGGCTAGAGATGGGTGTGGTGCCCGATCAGTGTGGTGATGATTGAGAGACTAGTTAGATCTGCATTTACATTTTGTCACTTTTCCAAACCTCTAAAAATGTGCAAAGAGTGATAGTCAAAGTAATCAGAAGTCCCACACAGTGAGAATCTAGAGACAAGAGCTTGATCTAGTCTAATACAAAATGACAGGTAACAAGCTATGAGCTTACATAGAACTTGATTTATCAGACAAACCTGTGTATTTTTGCTCAATGTGGGGTCTTTAATCTGATTGGCATCCTGTTGGTTCTATCACATAGTGCTAAATGAAATGCTAGCTGTGTAAAATGAGCTCTTTTGCTCTACTCGGATGAAGTAAGCTCAATAACGTTATCAAAATCTAGATCAAGAACTTTGATGGCTGAACTGTATACAAGTTCACAGCGGAACAAAACTGTTGCTCCATGTCCTCAGTGCACCCGAAATACGCCTACACATTCAGGAAGATGCAGACTACGTTTAGACAAAAGAGTGTGGCACAATTCCAACTACAAGAGTCTTACGCAACAGTGACCTAAACTCAAGGCCCAGTAAGAAATACAACTCAAAGGTCATGTGACTTTGTCTCGGATCAAAATTTGGGTCTTTCTTAATATTTAAGAATATTAAATATTAATATTCATTCATGCATTCATTATAAATGTCATCTACTATGTCAAAAAGCAGTTCATCCAAGCATGAATGAATAAATGTAAGAAACAGTCTTACTTACAGATGGAGAAAATTTACTGTAATTATTATAATTTTTTATCTGCAGAAGCCACCATGTCCCAGGTACAGCAAGCCATGGCACTCCTGATCGGTGCCTTCCACAAGTACTCTGGCAAGGAGGGAGACAAGTACACTCTGAGCAAAGGGGAGCTGAAGGACCTGCTCACCAATGAGCTTGGAGACGTCTTTGGGGTAAGAGTCCCTCAAACAACCTTCACAAACAGTATAATAGCACATAACACTCACAAATCCAGTCGGTCAGCTATGACAGTATTTTACTTCTTTATGCTGGTTTCATGCTGTGAGATGAGCTCAGTTTTGCTGTTTTTGGCAAAGTCAGTGTGAAGTCAGTCACCGCCTCTTTTAGAACGGCTGCAAATACATCATCAATGGGCAGCCACCATGCGCAGATACCCTGCTCTGAGGAATGATTTAGCAGATGCCTCAGCCAGCGGACATTGCATTTGGTAGTGATGGGGAGAAAGCCCACCTGGAGAGAACACGGCCAGTTAAAAAGTGACATATTTTGAGTCTTTTTTCGTTTTTAATGTTGATGCTGTTTGAAGAGCATTTCACTCAGAAAAGAAATATTCTAATATTCACATAAGAATCTGGATTTCTGATGTTTGTGAGCTGTAAGACACACCGATCAACAGTGAAACAAAAAAGGCTTCAAATCTCACTTTACATGTAATGAATATGAAATGTGACTGTTTTTAATTAAATGGAACTTTTTCACAATTCAGATGTTTCAGTGTGACACTGTACACACAGATGTTTTTTTGTCTCTGCTACTGTTTTCAGCTATGTAATGTACTTTTGTCACTTACATACTCACAGTATGAATTGGCACTAGAGCTTTAGGTGTGTCATTTGCATATATGGTGTACCTAAGTTTCCACTTCTTGATAGCTACATTAGCCTTCTAGCTTTTAGTGTAAAATCTGCCCTAATATGTCTGAATACAATTCAAAAACACTTATAGAAAAGGGGGTGAAATCAAGTTTGTTTGTGTAACAGAAAACCACCGACCAGAAAGCACTGGATAAGATCTTTAAGGACTTGGATGCTAATGCTGATGGAACTGTGGACTTCCAGGAGTACGTCACTCTGATTGCCTGCCTCACCATGCTCTGCAACGAATTCTTCCAAGATCAAAAGAAATAGAGAAATACACACAAGCCTCATACATGCCACACACACATTCTAAGCAAAACTTTTATGTGATGATAAAAATAAAATGGTTTTTGCATTCTGTACAATTAAAAAGTTTGAAATAAACTATTTTAAAATGTCTTAATAAAATGCCTGTTTTCTGTTGGTACACTGTGTGTAGTGATGGAGCTGTGTGTGGAGTATGAATGACTGAATGGAAGTTTGAAAATTACCCAGAATTACTCAAACATGAGTCGGTGACATAACTTCATAACGGTTATTTATAACAGGGGGCATATACTTCAGTTAAAAGTAACAATGCTCACTCCTATACAAAGTACATACTGTGTATACTATTAATAACTAAGTATTAACTATTAATAAACACTAAATAATATTACTAACATTTAGACACCATTTCAAAAAAGGCAGAGTCTTAATTGATGATGAACGTTACACTTCTATTGCGCCTTTCTTGTTACTCAAGGACGCTTTACAATCAACACAGTCTATTTACACACACTCAACCACACACACTGGTGAGAAGCGGCAGCCAGTTGCGCACAGCGTACTCTCAACTGGAAGCGACCGTCCACCTGGAGGACTGCATCGAGCACTGGGGGTGATCAGCCAGGATAGAGTGCCAACCATATCTGGGCATACATACATACACACACACACACACACACACACATTCACACACCAGGGTAATTTTTTTAGAGTATCAAATTATCCTGACCTCTATGTTTTTGGACTGTGGGAGGAAACCGGAGTCCCCGGAGGAAACCCACGCAGACACGGGGAGAACATGGAAACTCCGCTCAGATGTGGACTCGAACCCAAGACCTCAGCGCTGAGAGGTGAACGTGCTAACCACTAAGCCACCGTGCCGCCCCAATTAATTGTTCATTTCTACTGTGTACATGCAATGCCAGTCAAAAGTTTGAACACCTTCTGGACATTCAGTGTTTTTTCATGATTTAAAAATGTTCTGTATTGTAGATTAATTCTGAAGTCATCTAAACTCTAAATAAACACATCTGTAATTATTTAGTAAACAAACAAGTAAACAAACCAGAATATGTTTATATTTGACATTCTTCACAGTAGGCACCTCTTGCTTAGATGCAGCTTTCTTGGCATTTTCTCAGTCAGCTTTATGAGGTAGTCACCTGGAATGGCTTTCAGTTAACAGCTGTGTCTTGTCAAGAGTTCATGACTTGCATTTCTTGCCTCTTAATGTGTTTGAGACATCAGTTGTGCCCAAACTTGCCAAGATCTTAACTTTAACTTCTGTCTGTAAAAGCCTGAGCAGGAAAGCAGTTATTTTTTAGACTCTGGCCTATTAATAAAGTGAAAGTGTATTGAGCACTGTGGATTACGGAAATACACTTAATGCTTTTGAAGGCTTGGACCCAGAAGTGACGTTTCTTAACAGCCCTCTCAGGTAAATGTCGCCATCTTGTGGTGGACTAGACCAGCAGTTTCAATGAGGCTTACCACGTCACAGATATAAAAATCTGTTTCTGCTGACATTAGGACTGACATATGAACTGTTCATAACTGATTATCCACTGTTAAAACAACGTACTGGGATGTTTTTAACATTTCAACAGTCACTGCAATATTTGCAAATTATAATAAAAACTGCTGCTAAAATTATTATAAAATTGCTGCTAAAATTATTTAAAATATTTACCATGCAGCACACGTAGAGGAGACTGTTTGACTTGTCAATCAAAAATGAGTACAACTGCTACACACTGAATTTGAAAAAGTACAACTAGGGACAAATGAAAATATATAAAGAACTTTATTAGAAATACAAAACCGAGCAATTAATTAAACCTACGGGCTGTTTTGAGCCAACTGACATGGTGGCACTATCATTAAACATCAGCCACAACATTAAAACCTGTTACGATGTAAATTCTCTATTTTAGTATTTTAGTCATTCAGTGTAAAGCTCATTACTTTAGTTAACACTATTACACATACTGATGAAATGGTCCAAGTCAAGAAAATGATACACATTTGGAAGATGAGAATTTGGAAGATGAGAATTGAGCAGACATGAGAATTGGCCCGAGCCCTTTTCACACCGGGTGCTGAGAGGTTGTAAACAGAGAAGCCGTGGTCTGGTGCTTAGGGATCTGGTCTTTTGACAAGAATGTAGCCGGTTTAATCCCCAGGCAAGTCATAACTGTGCCCTTGAGCAAGGCACCTAACCCCCAACTGCTGCCTTGGTGCTGTTGATAGGGCTGCCCACCACTTTGGGCACATGTTCTCACAGCCTAGTGGGTTCACTATATTGTGTGTGTGTTTCACTGCACGAGTAGGTTAACAGTGGAGGTCAAATTCTGTTGTGTGCAATCACATTGGCAAAAGAATCTAATCTAATTTAATATGACAATCACACCAAACCACTTAAAAAACTGAATTCAGGTGATTAAACCATGGCATTTAGTGCTCAACATTTGATGTGTATTGTAACCGGGTTTTAGTATTATATTAAAATATTTGGTTCATGTATTCTCTGAATGTCGCTGCTAACAGCTGCTTCATAATTCTCCTCCTGCTTTTAAAAAGAGTGGAGTGCACTGACCTGCAACTGTAACTGTTACAGTTTTTTTTTTTTTTTTTTTTTTTTTT
>BRDA01039786.1:0-42536 GCA_036984385.1 Crenuchus spilurus
CAAGAATAACCTGGATGGATAACATCAAGACGTGGACTGGATTATCAGGTGCTAGCCTGCTACAAGCAACCAGAGACAGGTGGCATTGGAGAGAATTGACTCATCTGTGCAGCCTACCATCGCGAAGCAATGACGGCGTGTGACGTGACATGAAATACTCAGTATACACACTGGGATACAACCAAATTAAAAGCTAAAAAATCTGAATCTGATTTTTGTGTTCCTATTCTGAATTTCTGTTATAGCATCTTCATCACATTCTACAGGCTACCATGATTTTGTTATACTATATATGATGGTATTTTGTTCAAAACCACCCATTCAGGCTGTATTGCTGTTAACAAAAGATTAATCTTTATCCCAGTAATATCAACATCAGATAAGTCAATAATTATTGGCATGAAATAACAGTGAGTCGGCAAAACTGCTTATTTAATCCAAACTACTATATCAGTTTGGCCCTAATAGACAGAAATGACTGCGCACATATTGGTATTAATACAGCAAGTCATTGAACTGTTCATGGAAGCATAATTATTGATTAAAATCTTTGATAGACTATTGTGACTATTCATGTGGTTATTTAATAACTGATTTAAGAAATCAAACAGCATGTTTTTGTACAGTAATATTAGCTATTTCCTCCAACAAAAATAGTCTCTGCAGACTATAGTGGACAGCAACTTGATCTTTGTTGTTATTTAGCAACCAGTGCTGTGTGAAATGATACAGATATAGTGAAAAAAGTGTTGTTATCATAGTATAAGCATCACAACATTTATTAACCAATTAGATCAACCAATATGACTGTCTTTAAAACAGCTATTATAGTATTTCAAACACACATATATAAAGTCCAGAGGTGAATTCCGCAAAGCTGTATTGTAAAATATGCCCAGCTTGTTTACATTTCATTAAGTGTAAAAGTGTAAAAAATAATGTAATCAGCATACTTTTAAAAATATTTCTTAATTGTACCAGTTTTTATTTTTTTATTGCCATTCAATCATTTATCACAAAAGCACAACTAAATGGGATGTTACATCACCTGCACTTTATTGTCAATTTTACATTTGTAGCATTCAAAAAGAACAGAGACATTTTCTTCCAGTAGTGAATGATGTGATGTTGATTAGATGGAAAAGCAATAGAATTGGGGACCCTATGCTCTGAGTCTTCTGTCCCTGCTGTCTTTCAGCCTCTGCTTTGCTCTCTACAGCATCCTTTGGGTTAGAAGACCCCACACTATGTGGGTAGCTGCCTTTAATAGTTCAAACCACCTCTCCTAGTCACCCCCCATTGTCCCTTTGAATATAAATACAAAATTGACTCTCACAACAGCATATCAGTGCCGCACTCCTCCACTCTGCCTGTGTGAGCGTGTTATAGCATTTGAATTCCTCGCCCACCACAAACGGAAGTGTGCAGGTAGCTACGAGTCAGCCATCTCGATCGGGCTCACTCATATCCTCCTGCTCTGTTATAGAGTGCATCCTGCTCTCCTCCTATCTCCTGCTGCAAAGGCTTCATCTGCCGGCAAGCCCATCACTCCTCCAGCACTGCCTCTGCAGCTGCCGCACTGCTACTGATATGATCTTTAATCCAGAGCAGGCCACCGCACCTCTACATCCCTCACACAGAGAGACACACAGGACGCAAAAGCAGAGAAAGCCTCTATCTCCACACCTTCATCATCATCACCATCATCATCTCCCAGTCCTAGCACTGCACTCTGATCATGATTTCAGCTCCACCTCAGAGCATGGTAGTGCACATGGACTATCAGATTCAGGGCTTATATGTTTACAGATCAAACATGTTCTGCAGGTGTGACTTTGTCCAAAGGAAAAGTGTGTGATTAAGCTATTCTATTATAAACAGAAGATCCTTCCATTGCTATACTAATGCATGCATACATTTTAATGTAACTGGGAGTACTGGTAAGAGTAAGTAATTTCAAATAGCCTGTTTCTGTAGCCCCCCTAGTTGCCATTCTGCTGGTGGAATGGAACCCAAATGGTTGTATATTCTTTTTAAACTGGTTTAAATTTGAAGAAAAGTTATGAGGAGCAATATAAGCAAAAACTTGCAGTGCAGTGCTGGAAACAAATAGCTTTCACACCCACTGTAGACCCCAGACCACCAATATCAGCAGGACCAGAGATTGGATCTCTAGACCAAGCCCAGGTTTAAAAAGAGCTTTCACACTCGACCACATTTACTGAACTCTCCAGGTAAATGACCCTGTGACCACAAAACGTCAACAGTTTGAAAATGCTATGGTTCATAATAATCTTTTATGGCATCTCCTGGGTTGACAACTTGATCATAGACTGAATCTGTTTGGTGAGCCTTTGGACTCGCAGCTCATGGTTGGCTCATTAGATTAGATTTGATTATATTAGATTCAACTTTACTGTCGTTGTGCAGAGTACAGGTACAGAGCCAATGAGATGCAGTTAGCAAATAAACAGAAATGCAATGTACAGTGTTATTTACATAAAGTGCAGTAAGGAATCATTGAGGTTTGTAGAAATTTGTAATAATTTGTAAATTATTTATATTATTATTAAAATGATTAATAAATTTTAATTTGAAATTTGTAGTAATTTTGTAATCATTGACAGTGAGTTATATAAATTTGAATATGTCTATTGGGAATAAATAATATATACATTATTAAGAGAGCACATATATGTGAGGTAGCAGATATAAAATGTATTAACAGATCAGAGGTGCAAGGATGCATTTAAGTGGCAGTGCAATGATATAGCCTGCAGCTATTAGAAGTGGCTCTCATTTCCACCACTGGACGACACCTTTACCATTCAGCCATGGTTCACAGTTCACACCTTAGTCTAGTTGTGTTAATTATTAATACATTTATATATAGCTTAATTAATGCATGAACAAATACAGTGTGTTTATCTTGTTCATTGTTTGCTACTGTACTGTAACCTTTGTGTTTATTCTGGAAGCATTTCTGGTTTCCCAAGTCTCTGAATCATGGCTTTGTTTTTGTAATGGAATGTTGTAGTTTTATTCTGCCAGCCTGGGACCCTGCTTGTATCATAACAGCAGGTGTTTACACCTGGAATTAACTCAATAAATCTATTCACCACTTGTATTCTAATTTGCCTCTAGCAGAACTTAACACCATCAACATATCTTAGCCATTGCACAAGACAAAGTGCATTAATACTACTGATGTCAATTGTTACAAATTTCATTAAAAAAAACACATTTTGAACAAAATTTAAATGAAGAAATGAAGAAAATGAAGAAAATCGATGACAGTATCAGTGTTGTTGAATAAATTATTAATGAAACTAGAGCTGAAGGCCAGGGCGAGAGTGATATATGACATGAATGTGCCAGAGTGGGAGAAGAAACTGGTGCTGGTCATTTATGAACTCTGCTCAAGTGGTGAAACGGCATTATATGGATTTGTCACATTTTTATATCAATTATATATTCAACGCTTAAACAGAAGGTAGAATATTATGCAGAAACACTATACAGCATGAAGAAGACAGAAATGACTAAACAAGTTACAATAATGAATGTCTGTGCTTTATGGTGTGATTTTCAACCATTTGATAAGTCTTCATTACCAGTATAAGTGGATATTATCTGTTATATTGATCAGCCCCTAACTCCCCATGATGGAAAGTGACATGTAGTTTGTAGCTACTTTGAGCTCATGATATATGTTAAAAATATGTATATTTTATAGTTATTAAATTAGGGCGGCTTTGGTGTTTAGAATGCTCGCGGCCCAGCACTGAAGTCCCCCTCTAGGTAAAACTCTCCCCATGTCTATGTACACTAGGTTTCTTCCGGGGTCTCTGGTTTCCTCCCACAGTCCGAAAACAAGAAGGTGAGGTGAATTGATTACTCAAAATTGTCCTAGTATGTGTGGCCACATGGATTTGTGCCCTGTCCTGGCTGTAGTTAAATAGTTACATGCCCTCCCCAGCTCCCAATGAAAGGTTAGGAGGACTCACTGTGGCCCTGGACTTAATTAAGTTAAGCAGATGGATGAATGGATGAGTTATGCCATTAGAATTACCCTTAAAAGCCATATATACCTGCATACTATAATGCACAATATTCTTCTAGAATTCTAACTGTGTCCATCCACAAGAAACTGAGCTTCTGTACTTTTTCACTCAGCTGTATCAAAAAAGACATTTAAGAACCCAGTAATGACCTTGTAACAGCTATTTCCCAAAGTGTATGCAAATTGCAAAAGTAAGATGCCAACATGAGAAATATTGACTTTATGCCAAACACGGCTGTAATATTCACCCTTTAGACAAAATGCTAAAGCAGTGATATGCTAACTAAGTCTCCATTGTGGGTTGTAGGTTATAGTGAACATGCCGACTGCCAAATACATGTCAAAGCTCATTCATTTAAATCCACAGTCCAATGGTGCTCTGCATCAGGTTCACACTGAGGAGGAAACTGCAGCATTTCTGAATACATGAGAGTAGAGGACATGAGCAAGTGATTTGAGAAACTAGTAGAGGCAGCCTCAAACACATAAAAAATGCTCTTTGAAAATCAATAAGGTCTCAGTGGTGCACAGAGCACAAAACAGCATCACCATCACCTTAAATTTATTCATTCATTCCTCTAAGTAACTTTTCCAATGACCTAATGCACTTGGACTTTGTTTTCAGCCCCAAGCAACACAGGCTATAAGATATTCTGATACTGTCTCTTTCTTCAAAAGCAGCTGGAAGAGGAATGCAATTTTGGCAAATCTCGCTCACTGGACTGAATCTGAAGAAAGAAGCAGTCTGCATGGACCAAATCTAACACACACACATCCATTCTCACTTTAGTGACTGACCAGCTCAGCTCATCAGCTCCTGACGTGGCATGTGCACCTGGGTGAGGTGGTGTGTGGCCATTGCGCACGGCTACTCCATCACATACAACCAGCAGAGCACGCAGCAGATGCTACTCGGAATCACAATTACGGTCCAGTTCACTCCAGTTCAGCACAATGGCTTTGCCCCATATATCATTCACACACACACACACACACACACACACACACGCACGCATGCACGTACACACATATACACAGAGTGTGCACCATATGTAACCATTTACACTGATGAGCCAAAACATTATGACCATTTGCAAAACTTATGGCCTCAAAGATATAATCTCATAACATTGTTCTCATAGTCAATGTGCTGAAGGCAAAAAGGCCCAAATGACTCCAAAACTCTGAAACAGCAAGGTCTTTGTGGTGTTCCTACTGTCAATGTCCTCCAAATTCCGCAAATCTCAATCTGATTGAGCATCTGAATGATGTGCTGGAACAAGAAGTCTGATCTGCGACACAGGATTTAAATTATTATTATATTATATTGGACGACAAAGGATTTAAAGGATCTGTTTCAGAACTTTAAGTCTTGGTGCACTTCTAGAGTCTATGCCTCAGTCGGTCTGAGCTGTTTTGGCTGCATAGAGAGGATCATCATCATATTAATCAAATTAGCATATCGGCCATGATGTTTTGTTTTGTTTGTTCTAAACATAACATTAAAACTAACCTAAGTTAGTTTTAACTTAGAAAACTAAAGGATAATTCTGGCCTTTTTAACCTAATACAAAGAAGCCAATCATTTTTGTGCATTTCCAGGTTTTCATAAGGAAAGGAAAAACAGAAGATGAAAATAAATAAATATCACATAACGGAAGATAGTGGACAGATGCTAAAGCTGTTTCAAACAAGTCAGTTGTCTTTTTTATTTTCTGTATGGCATCAAAACCATTTCCTGTGGTGAACAACTGTGCACTACAAAAGTGGCTGATAGAGACTGGAGCATTTCTTTAACTTCAGTAACCAAAAATAAATGGTTTTGCTTTCACTTAAAACATGAAATATGTAGCTTTTGTTAAAAGTATTTTACACATTCAGGGTCTTTTTATTGGTCCAAAATGATAGAGTACCCTTGTGTTTTTATGGTTCACAAAAAATGTATGAAAATGTACCAAAACACGCACAAGCATGCAAGGTCAGGTTCGTCCATTTTTCCACTCCAAGTCCTTGGTGGCCAATGGGAACATTTGGCTATTTTGTACGGAGAATAATCATTCCATTTGTTGCTACATTTTCCTGGAATTAGCTGAATTGGCTTAATAGGGGTGTAGGTGCACTGTGCAAGCAGGTGGACAATTCATACTGGATAGAATTAGACAATACTTCTGACTCACTGAAAATGAGTGAAAAAGCATGAGGGTTATTTAGCTGATGGAGCCCCCCCACGCTGCAGCTGGGGCCAGAGTGCTATAACTGCACATTCAAGTGAATACACCTACCGCCAGGCATCTACTAAACATGTCACCGCACATCTAACTAATTACCTTCATTAGCCATGAACATGGCTACACTCCTGCCTGGCTAACCGAATGCAGCTGTCAACTTCCATTTGAGCTTAAAGGGGGGAACTCAGTGGTAGTTTGACCACAATCCTTCAGTTTAAATGTTGCTGAAAAGAGCCACACAATTGGAAAAAATATGATAAGTATCATGTAACACAAGATTATGCAGATGCACTATTATGTTCGTATTGTGGAGATTCTCTGATATAATTCAGAATTCACTGTTCCATCAATTATGACAAGCCGTGCTGGCACAGACACAGCAAAACAGGCCCAAACCATGATACTACCACCACCATGTTTCACAGATGGGATGATGTTCTTATGCTGGAATGCAGCGTTTTCCTTTCTCCAAACATTACACATTTAAACCAAAAAGTTATATTTTGGTCTCATCTGTCCAAAACACATTCTTCCAAAAGCCTTCTGGCTTGTCCATGTGATCTTTAGCAAACTGCAGACAGTGGTCTTGAATTTCATCTTAAATTGATTTTCATCTTAAAATAACTGCTAATCCTAGAGGTTCACATACTTTTGTCACTCACAAATATGTCATATTGGATCATTTCCCTCAATAAATAAATGACCATGTATCATATTTGTGTCTCATTTGTTTAACTGGGCTCTCTTTATCTACTTTTAGGACTTGTGTGAAAATCTGATGATGTTTTAGGTCATATTTATGCAGAAATATAGAACATTCTAAAGGGTTCACAAACTTTCAAGCACCAATATATATATATATATATATATATATATATATATATATATATATAATGTAAGTGAAATTGCTTATTTGGATATAGAGATGTGCAGTCTGTAAAATGCTGACTAAAAAACAATCTCAAAGCTTTAGATTTCATTTTCTTAAATGTGATAACACTGATATAATATGTCTTTTCCAGCTTATCTAGTTTCTATACGAAATGCCAACATGTGGTGACAGGAAAATGTATCTTTAGAATTGAATAGACTGGTATCTGACTGGTGCTGATGACTCAGATCGCTTCCAATCAGATTTCACTCTGAAGAAGTCCCAGATATGTTACCATCCAAAGACTCCTTCCATCAAACAAGGCCCCATAGCAAGGGTCATTAGCTTTAGCTAAAATATAAATTAATCAGGAGAAGTTATGCATTCAGAGATATGACAGAGTCATTCAATTCACTTGGTTAAAGAGATCCAACAACTTTACAGTTGTGGGTTTTCAGTTGGGATGTATTTGCATTTGTTTATTACATTTTTACCTTCTGATCATGTCTTTGATGCTGTGGCTTGCTAAAAAGTGCAGCCACCATTAAGTGGGTTCCCACATGGGTTGAACATGAGTTTGCTGGGATTAAGATGGGCACTGGGTGGGTTTGTATCTGGACTATTGGTGGTTCAAACTAAGTAGTCTGAGCCAGGCAGCATGGTGGTTAGCATGTTTGCAACTCATCGCTGAGATCTTGGGTTCAAGTCCGTATCTGGGAGAAGTTCCCTTGTTTGTTTCTATCCCCTGTCTGCATGTGATTCCTCTGAGGTCTCTGGTTTCCTCGCACATTCCAAAAACAAGGAGGTCAGGTGAACTGAGTACTCTAAATTGTCTTGGTGTGTGTGTATGTGTGTGTGTGTGCCTGTGTGTGTGTGTTTGATGCATTGGTGCACTGTCCTGGGTCTAACAAAGATATTGTAATGCCCTGAACTGTGCTTGGTGAAGGGATAGGGGACTCACCGTGACCCTGACCAGGTTTAACTGGTTAAGATACTGAATGGATGGGTAGTATGAACCAACAGAGCTATCTAATGTGCCAATTTACAAATAGCCTAACTCAACTAAAAACAACCGAAATTTCAACTGAAACAAAATTCCATAGTGCCAAATGTAGAGTTCAACAAGTATTGAGACACAGCAACTGTGATAAACATTGTACCTAATTAATTAATTAGATTCAACTGTGATTGTACACAATGGAATTTGACCTCCACATTTAATTCACTATTGCAGTGAAACACACACACTAGTGAACACACTAGGCTGTGAGAACATGTGCCGGTGGGCAACCCTATCCATGACACCCGGCGAGCAGTTGGGGGTTAGGTGACTTGTTCAAGAACACTTCAGTCATGACCCTTCTGGTCACAAGACCAAATTTCTAACCACCAAGCAACCCTGCCCAAGCATGTGATATTAATTTTTTTGCCATATTGTTGCTCTAATAGGGATTTAGGCCCCTTTAAAGATGGCAGCCAGCATGTCTGACTCTTCCATAATGGAGCCTTATGATGCCATGTATTTTAGTAGTGAAGCACTTAGTGTAAGCAGGCACGTAGATATGTATGCTGTGAGAGAGTATGTGTGCACACTTCTGCTGAGGGTTACTGTAAAGGAGAGCTAAATGTGAACAACTCACTCAGCAACTTTAATGCTGGCACCGCGAACAAAGGGGTCAGAGCTAACTGGAGATTCTGTTCACCACATCAATATTCCACTCCTCCACCGAGGTGATAAAATAGTGTCTACTTTCTAACAAAAAAAAGACACAGCAAAGTAAATTCACAGTGTTTCTTGTGAAGCACAGTGGTCTTTATCCAATCTGCATAGAAAGCAGGCACAAAACATCCTGCCTCGTTGTACTGTTTGTTCAGAATTCACTGATGTCAGCGAGAGTTTGTCTCCACTAATGTACCATCTGTTTCTTAAGAAGGCCCTCATTAAAATGGAAGAGATAAATAAAAATGTCTTTTGTCCTCTCAAATGAACCCGCATGTGACTGGTCATGCTGGGTGCCAGGGGAATGTATGCAGCAGGCTCTTTGCGCTCCCCACTCCATTAGGTTTTCACTATGACCATGGAAACCTGATCTGTTCTAATTAGCTTATTGCTGCAAAACAAATTTAACCTGCCTGGTATGACAACACGGGAAATGAAATTAGACTATGAAACAATTTTTTTTTTTTCACACTGCTCTACAGTTAGACCTTTTACATGCAGTGTTATGTTTGGAATAATGAGACATACTGAGCCCAGAATGAAATATAAAAAAGGAGAATATGTTTTTTTTCTTTTTAAGTCATACTTGCAAAAGCC
Organism: Crenuchus spilurus; assembly: GCA_036984385.1. Taxonomy (NCBI): domain Eukaryota; kingdom Metazoa; phylum Chordata; class Actinopteri; order Characiformes; family Crenuchidae; genus Crenuchus; species Crenuchus spilurus. Next base: position 9,480 of record BRDA01039786.1, read on the forward strand.
CACCTGGAGGCATTTTCAGCTTATATGACAGCATATTTCCCCCTGGACTCTTAAAAGTATGGAAAATAATTTCAGTGTTTTTCAAAAATCCATCAGTAGCCTAAACCCTCACACAAAGACATTCATTTCCCTTTTCCACATGATGTCAATATTCATCTTAAAAAAGAATTGCAAGATGAATATTACCAGTGAGAACGCTTGGAGAACCAATCAGTGTAAACTACCTTTTTAGCATAATTTTATTCTAAGTGATCTCTCATAAATCAATACTTTTTGCATAAACATGAACTCTTACTAGTTCAATTTAGTTTGATAGATTAGAAGGTACAAGATTAGAGATAGTCTGCATTAAAACTGGATGGAAATAAAAAAACTTCACATAGGGCTTAACCCTTTGGAGTCGTCGACCCTCCTGCCAGAAACAAAACCGAATCACACTCATATAACTCTGTGAACTTTTATCCTAGAAACAAAAATAAACATACCTCGGAAACCTTAAAGTTTCTACTTTTCAAATATTTATAACTTGAATCTAAATATATATTTTTAGATATTTGTGAGAGGAGCTTAAATTAACAGACACTTTTGTGAGAATGAGTCAAACAGATAAACCATTTTTCACACCAAACAATGCAAGTTGTGATTCATATGATAATGACATGGTAATTCCGGCCTTGGAATGTGTGGAATATGAATATTCAATGTAGGGGTAGTGGCTGAGGAAAGGATAGTGTTAACTCAAACACATACAATTTCTAAAAATTGTAATGACTACACTGTGAAAAATAAACTTACCTTGTCGTTAACCCAACTTAAATATTGTAGTTGGTATGACTACCAAGCACTAAATTTGTTGTGATAACTCAATATTTCATGTTTATATGTTTACTAACTATGTTTCCTGAGTTTACCTAACTTAAAATTTTAAGTCAGCATGGACACTAACTTTTTTAAGTTGAAACAACAAGGATATTTTTTACAGCGTAGTGTGTAGCCAACACCTTGTTTATTCAGTTCTGAACTCAAAAGTCTTGGCTAGAAATGTTTAGTGTATTTTCAAATACAGATTTAATCAAAATATAGATCTACACCACTTACTGTTTTGGCATTGTTGTTGAGTTTGAACTAAACAAAAGCCTGGGTAACACTTTGGAAAAAATATTTTAGGTGGGTATAAAGTCATGTCAGACTACATTGTGTTAAGTTTACGGTGTCGTGCCATGAACAAAATATCAAATGAATGATTAGCACATAGGAACGTCACCACAATGTCATATTTACTAATGAGAAACTTTTTCCCCACATTTAAGTCATCTGTGCAAAACAACACTGCAGTTGCCAGTAGTAGAGGTAGTTTTGCATGTTAATTGTGCACCTTAAGTTGGCATGTTTAGTGCACAATGTGCAATGAAGCTTCAGTGTAGTTCTGCCACAAAGACATAGGTAGCTCCCTGTCTTTAATGATAACAACTGACATCCCATATCTCCTGTTTTTAGATGATGATGATCCAATCTTTCCCCTCCTTCCTCCCCACAACCACCCAGTCCTAGTTTGGTCCCAGTCCTGCATCACAGGGTTAGGATCCACACCTTCCATCTTCATCTGCCTACTCAGTACATCAAAAACTGGTCATTCCTAAGAATTGTTGTCATTTATTGTCCATGTAGAAAAATTAAATATTGCTTTATATCAGTCAAGCTTCTAAGTCTTCATGGTAGAGCTTCAGGAGGAACAGCAACAAGTTAACAAGAAGAACCTGGGAAGTATTGTCTGGTGTACAGGTATTGATTTTGTGCACAGATACTAAAACAATAGTAGAAATAATAGGATTTTTCTTGTGGTGTCCACTTTCACTGACCAACAAAAACATATATATATAATGTTGTAACTGAATGACATGGTGGTCTGGAGGTTAGGGCATTTGCCTCTCAATTCTAGGGTCTTGGGTTCAGCATTTGGGTGGTTTCCATGTTCTTCCTGTGTCTGCGTGGTTTTCCTCCCGCAGTCCAAAAACATGGAAGTCAGGTGAATTGACTGTAAATTGTCCTGGTGTGAGTGTGTGTAAGTCTGTGTGTGTGTGTGTGTGTGTGTGTGTGTGTGTGTGTGTGTGTGTGTGTGTGTGCACACGTCCAGGGAGGGATTGGCTCCCTGTTGTGGGTCTGGCTAAAATAGTGGAACACCCAGTGCCTAATGAAGCACAGGGACTCACTGCAACCCTGAACTCGATTAAGTGTATGAGAAAATAGGTGGATAATATCATAAGTACAATCTACAAATTCATAAGTAGGAGTTTCCAAGGAGGACTTGAAGGCAGCAATAGATGTCACATCGTGCTACATTATGGGATTGATTTGCCATATTTTGTGTTAGAGCTGATTGTTGTCTGTGAGGAACAGATAATGCAGCCAGCGTCTTTTGGGCTGGTTGTGGCAGATAATGTGACATGTTATTTTGCCATTTTAAAAAGCCACTGATTGATGCCTCACATAAATTTTCAAGCATTCTTTTGCTCTTCAAACCACATAAATTACTTCCATCATGGGCAATTTATTTACTATCCTAGTGGGGTTTTCACTGCTGGATCTGTTGTGGTGTTTACAAAGAGGCACTTGATACAGCTCAGATTAACAGTGTGTAATCTCATATCCTCATGCCTCTCTGGAGCTCAGTGAAGGTCAATTTTAAGAGATCAGTGTAGCTTTTATATAATACATTAAAAAAGCCTGGGTTTACCTAATTTGGCCCTTGCATAACCTCTCGCTACACAACAGATGAATTTGCTACATATAACGTTAACTCGCGCATGCACTACTGTTCACTATTGCAAAGAGGAGGCATTATCATGATATGTATCATCAAGCAGTTTGGGAACACTTAGAGGAACTACAGGAGACATCTGTCCCCTCTCCTACTGTGTTGTAATTCTACAGTCTTGTATTTTAGCGGTGAGATCAGTACAAGTCTTCCTCTTGGTAAGCTGAATATTTACAGCTCTTCACATTCAACTCTGCCTTTCTTGGACAGCTTGGGGTGCTCTTAGGGGAAGAACACGTGCTACACTGCAGCACTGTGAAAACACTACAGGCTATGTAAGAGAGAGCAAGAGAGGCTTAACCTAAACCCCCAGAGGCACCAGTAAAGTCAGCCTCTGCATGCTCTAGACAAGTCTGACAACTCGCTATACCTATGGTTTTTATTTGCCCCACACTTCCATTCCCACTTTTCCTTTTTGCCAGTGTTCTATTTTAGTGCTGGCATTTACAATCACTGCTGAAAAGTGGCCTCTCCTCAGTCATGATGCGTACTCCAAAATGGGCAATAATTACCTATAATTTGACTGACGTTAATTGTTGGAAATGATTATACACTTGCATTTTGCGACAAACAATCATCAATTACATATTAGCAAAACATTAGTTTAAAATGAATAACTTTTAAAACCATATTTTAGCCATTCTAATCCTAATTTTAATTATTGAAGCAACACTGTTGCCACTTCTGGACTATGGTGATGGGATATATAGACACACATCAGCTACTACACTTAAACCCCTAGCCTCAGTATCACTCTGCAATAAGATTCATCACTGGTGACCCCTACAGCACAAATCTCTCTTTAATGTATGAAAAAGTTGTTTGGTCATTAGCTGTACGGATGGAAACATGCTGGTTTATTTGGGTATTTATCACTCTCATTGGTCACATTACAGCAATACTCAAGGAAAATAACACAAATTTTAAGACTCCAGTAATCAGATCACCCTTCAGGTACAGAGGTTTTAGTGAATTGGGAAAATCTACTTTTAGCTTCAATGCCCCGTATGCGGGAACTCACTACAAGAAAATTTTAAAGCTCCGCTCACTGGTGTCACTTCATCATTTTAATTTCTAAACACCTCCACTCAGCCTGCCACTGTTTTACTTGATTTCTTATTTTTATAAGAAATACAATTCTTATTAGTTATTTTTATTAACTGATTTTCTTGTTTATTTTATTCAGGTCTCTTTGAGTTATCCTTTTACATTTATTTTAGTTACTTTTCTCTATTTATTCTATATTTATTTATTTATTAGAATTATTAATGATCTGTTTGTATTATATGTTTTTATAATATTATTAATTTGGTAACACTTTATAATAACTTTCATTAATAGCTCATTAACTAATGGTTAATAACTGATCATTAGTTCATGAGAATTTCATTAACAAATGGTTTACTAATGATTTACTAATGATTTGTTAACATTTGCAAAACTGAATACAATCATTAGTAACTACATGACCTGTCATTTATAAACATTTGTTCATGTTCAAATTCTCATGAACTAATGATTTGTTCACAGTTATTAATCATTAGTTAATGGCTTATTAATGAAAGATATTATAAAGTGTTACCATTAATTTTATTCATTATCTATATTTTGTGCCTTGTGTGCTTATTATATTTACTATATTACTTGGTTTGTGTAAATGGATTTTAGACCAAATTACCATCATTTTTACTCTGTCCTTTATCTTGTGTATAATTATACAGGGTCTTATATAGTTTTTTCAGGGTGCTTTCACACCTACATTATTTTGGTCCGGACTTTCGGACTTTTTAGTTTGGTCCGAACCAAAATAGCAGGTGTGAAAGGGGCCATGAACCACAGTCTGGACCTAAGGAGCAAAATTTGATCTGACCACTGAACCATGGTCCAGTTTGTATGCAGTGTGAAAAGACTTTTCTGGAATGTTCAGACCTTCGGACCAAATACAGGAAGTTGACGCAGGTGTTAACAACATCCAACAACAATAACAGAAGTAAAATAACAGGAACAGCAGCAAAAAAGAGCCATGGTAGCACATGGAGTGATGGAGGAGACGACATGTTAAATATAATTTTGGTCTGATGAACGTGTGAAAAGGCAGTTTGAAAAATGCAGAAAAATGCTAAAATGTGCAGCTTATTTTCTGAGAGGATGTCAGAGCAGCCTAAACTAAAGAAACAGCAGCAACAAAATATAAAAGTATATAAAAGAAGTATAAACGCATCAGATGCACATTCTACTACAAACCAATCAGTGTCGAGTGTAGGAAAATGCACTGCACGTAAGTGATGTCAACAACATGTGGGCGTGTCATACAAAGTCTTTGGTGCACTCACAAAAATGCAGTGTGAAAACAAACCTAACTGGACTAAATATATACAAAGTAACAAACTCATGAACCTTGGTTTGGACCATATTCCAGACTTTCAGGTGTGAAAGCACCCTTCACTTATGTATTACCTCTGCTACATTGTAAATGAGGATACCCTTAATGTACCCCAAGCCTAAATAAAGTTGATAGATTGATTGACCTCAAATTAAGTAATAACCAGTTAACAATGTCACATACCATCCTATCACACATTCAACAGCAGCAATCTGGAAGGAATGGATTTGGTATAAACTTTCTAAAAAAAAAATTTTAAATGACCACTTGTTTACTCCTAAATGCTCCTGAATGGGAATGTAAATAGTTTGGCTCCACCACACAAAGGAACAGACATCCAACTGGTTGGTGAATCACCTAACAACATGGAGAAAATTCTACCTTTCCCTCTGAAAGAGAACACAGCCAAATGCATTCTCAATGTCCTCCAGCCATATATGGGTTCACCTCTGCTCTGATAAAAAAGCACAATTACCAAGACCAGAATTCAGGAGGGAGATTTTATCATATTATCAGAGGAAGCTGAAATAATAATGTGTATTTGTACACCCATCATCGTTATTCAAATGAGACAAAATCTTACAGAATATTTCTTTGTCACATCAGCAGGCAAATGTCTGGTGTGAACCTCAATAACATTGTATCCTAATGACTAATGAGCTGAAATCATTTAGATTTTCAGTGATGCCTGCTCATACACATACACTGCTGGTCAAAAGTTTTAGAACAGTTTTAGAAAGTTTTAGAACATTTTTGGTATGTGCCTATTTGGTCATGGGTTCATCCTACAACAAGATAATGACCCAAAACATCAGTCCAAGCTCTCCCAGAACTACCTCAGTAATAAAGAACAAGATGGTCAGCTTGAAAACATGGAGTGGAGCACAGTCTCCAGACTTAAACCCCATCCAGCTGATTTGTGATGACGTGAAAAGCAAAGCAAACCTACAAGTGTCGACATTTATGTGAACTTCTGCAGCAGATTTGTGAAGAACTGTCTGAAGAATATTTGATGTCTCTTGTAGAAAGAATGTCACGAGTGTGTTCAGCTGTTATATCTGACAAAGGTGCTACTTTGAAGAGTCCAAAGTTTAATATTTTGGTCTATGAATTGATTACATTTCTTATTTAACTCCTCTGCTTTCATTTCAAAGTGAAATGAGACATTAAACTCAATAATTTTCAGTAACAAACTGAAAAAATTGTGTTCTAAAACGTTTGACCAGTAGTGTAATTCTTTACTAATTCTTAAATCAACTGTTTGTCATTAATACGTTAATTTGTGCTATATTTCATTTTTTCCCTTGAATTTAACTCGATGTTTTTGTGGGTTTATGTATCTAAAGCAGTTATAATTCATGTTTTCATTACCATTTTTGTTCTTTCATTTATATTCATGTTCATGTTATTTCATTTTTAAGATTGATAGTATATGTAAGTGACCTCTTTTCTGATTGGCTAACTTGCCTTGTGCCATTCTAAAGCAGTCTGAATTGTAACACTCCTTAAACATCAAAGTGAACGAGTAGACTGTAAGGACTAGGACATGTATAGACAACACTTCTTGAAATGTTGACAATGTTCATATACCACATCAAAGTCCTTTATTTAGAAAAAGCTGGAAAAAATTCACCTTTCCTTGGCACAGTTCCTTTAAATGATTAGATCAGCTGTCTGCCGAAAGACATGCATCACAAACTTTGACTACGGTGTATGCATTTCTCTTCATCTATATGATTTTTCATTCTGTTTTACAGCCTATTAGTCTTCAGTGAGCTTCATTTCTGCTTATTCTAAAGACTAAGAGTGTTTCCATCTCTCTCTGATGACCCTCGTCATTCTGACCTTTGAGAGCTCACTGTGTCCCCTGTAACCTGCTGTTCTACGCCTGCAATTATCCCCCCTAATTACAGCATGTCTGCCACTGCAATGACTCTTCATATAACCACTCTCACTACTGTGTGATTTGAGGAAGAGAGAGAGAGAGAGAGAAAGGGGTAGTGACAGAGAGAAAAATCGCTCTGCTTTGTCGACCCCTCAATGCGACCTGCTCCCAGAGGAAAGCAATTTACCGGATGGCTGCATCCAGAACAGTATATCTGAATCACAAAATAACCTTAGATAAATTACAGACAGCTACTTTCTGAGCTCCTTATCTGAAGTCTGCCAATCGGTAGGCACACCTTGGTGAAGACACTGAACCACGTAGTAGGAGGCCCACAGAGTGTTGCCACTAAGCAACAGTGGCCAAATTGGACGACGGGAGAATCGACGGGAGAGAGGAAGTCAAAGCGCACTCTGACAAAGCACTGCCTGAAGACGCGATGCACTGCATGGCCCATTCCACACAACTGGAGATGCAGCTCTGACTGTGGCCCTCTGTACAGGAACTCAACATACTGTTACTTTCAATATACAGGAACTCAACTTTGTATAGAGTTTTAATTCTAATAAAGGTTGATCGCACTGTGCAAGTCGTCTCATTTCTTGCTTCTAAGAATTTACCATTAACCACATGCTAACACTGTCAGTACTTGATGTCCAGGCAAGAATATCCTGAGCATAACCTGGGGACAACCATGGCCTGGTGGTTAGGGATTTGGTCTTGTGATAGGAAGATCGCCGGGTTGACCACCAGGGAAGTCATGACTTAAGTGCCCCATAGCAAGGCACCTAACACCCAACTGCTACCCGGGCACCGTAGATAGGGCTGCCCAACGCTTTGGGCACATGTTCTCACAGCCTAGTATGTTCACTAGTGTGTTTCACTGCATGGGTGGGTTAAATGTGGAGGTCAAATTCAGTTGTGTGCATTCACATTAGCAGAAAGTTCAATGTAAAAACCAAAGCCTGTACCAAGGGGCTGTCATGATACTGAAATTTTGGCAAACAAATAACTGTCATAAATAATTGTGATTGACAATTTAACTGACAATTTAATTTTGTTCATTGTAAGCAGCTATTCAAGTATAAGTCTAAAAGGACCAAAAGAAGGCTTTATAGAAGTCAATACTCAGTAGTCCTAAACTGACCACAGACAAAAGCTCATCAATCTCCTCACTCACTGCTGCCATCTAAAGATGTTATTACACCGACAAAGATAATGTTTCTAGCTTTTATAAGATCCCAGATATATTAATTCTGCTTTCTTTGATTTACATTTATTTCCCTCAGCATGACTGATGACAGCACACACAAATTCATAACTCACTATGACAGCCCTCTGTGGTGGCACAGCTACAGTTCTAATATTGGACCAGCAGCAATTCATTGAGCGCTCACAAAACATACAAAAACTACCAACTGTTTCAGTATTAACTGTACTACAATAACAATCTATACAGTTTTGTTCAGCAAGGCAGATGTAGAGGCATATAAATACGATTTGTGCTAGGTTACTGGAAAAGAAACAAACGTGATAGCCCAAATCTCATTGTCATCATTTCTAAGCAACTTTTTCTAACTAGTGATCCATGCTAAATCTCTGCTTATCCCAAACAGCGCAGCATGCCAAAAAAAGGTCTCAAGCCTCTATTTGTTGTTTGCGGGAGAGACCGGGCGTCATCTGTTTACCCTCTATCCACTGCTATGCTTTGGTGCACTCCCAGAAACATGGAAGAATTCAATTACATGGTGACTGGGGTCCTGACACTGCCTCGCGTTTGTTTCAATCATCTCACCGCAAGATATTAAGGGGTTGAGAGGAGGCAGGCAGCCAGAGTGGGGCTACATGGTGAGAAAGGGCAATGAGGCATGCTGTGGCACCAACTGGTCCACTGGGGTTACACCTAAGAGATGGTTCTGATGGCTGAGTGAAAAGAGCAACATGTTTTTTTTACTTGAGTAGGAAACTTGGATAAACAAGTGTTGTTTATTTTTCAAACAGGTTGATGTGCTTGTGAGTGAATGAGGCTTTTCCTCAGTCAGATTGAAGACATCAGGATATTTACAGCCTTATTGCTGGATATACATGAGATGTGTATACACGTAGATTACACTTGTAATGATGAATTTTTACAAAACCTTTTTTGATTAAAAATTGTCAAATTCATCATTCATTGCATCTTTATATTCTTCTGGACAACCCATCCTAACTGGCTAAATTTCTAACTAATATATTGGCAACTTTTCATATATTCAAAACTGTGACTGCACTTTCCATCTGTTCAGTAGTTGACTGGCTGGCAAATAGTCTAGAACAGAACTTTAAAATGAACAAGAAATAATAAATATTTATAACACTTAAAAGATGTCTTCCAGGAACTGTAGGATTCCATTTAATTCTGCTTTACAAAAATTCAATGATGATTGTTGAGCACCAATAATCAGTCCATAGCTTCAATATCGTCAATTTAAAAATGTATTGATGTTATGTTTTATGTATTGATGAATTTTCATAAAAACATCAGTTTTTAGAAGAAGTCAATATCAAATTGATGCCCCTTTCTATTAGAAATGCTTTCTGTTCTTAGAAGCTCTATAAGAGTGAATTATTCCCTGTATTTGTATTGAGTGCACCCTTAACTCTCTGGAGTTGAGGCTATTTCAGAGACTGATGTAGTCTGACATTGCTTGACTTTATCACAAATTACACCCATCTAATTTTTTTCCCAAAGTGTCACACCAGCTTTGTGTCAAACTCAACAACAACACTTTCTAAACATTAAGAATGTTTTGATTAAACCTGTTTGAAACTTATACTTTAAAGTTATACTTTCCAGAAACCAGTTTTCAGCTGATATATTGTGAAACACACACTCTAAACATTTCTGGCCAAAACTTTTGAGGTCAGAACTGAATAAACAGAGGTGTTACCTACACACTGTTATAGTTTTTAAAATTTGTATGTGGTTTTATTTCTAAAGCCTAACATATGTTAGTTGACATTGTGTTTTCACTCAGCCAGTAACCCTACATTGAATGTTTAGGAGATAGGTGTGAAACATTCAGGTGAGTGTTTGTGTATTGTGTATTGTTCAGGTTAACCTCAGATGAGAGGTCTTTATCTGTCAACATTTCACAGATTCCTGGCCACTGGAATGCACCAATGGAAAGTGCGGAATTACCATGTCATTATCATATGAATGACAGTTTGGCGAGAAAATATGCGCAGCTATGTGACTCACAGACCTGTCTCTGCTTATTTACGCTCCTCTGACAAGAATCTAAAAATATATTTTGATTAAAGCTACATACATTTGAAAAGTAAACCCTTTAGTTTCCAGAGCATGTTTCGTTTTGTTTCTAGGATAAAATCTTGCAGAGTTATATAAGTGTGTTTTAAGTGCCGACTCCATAGGGCAGGGGTGTCCAAATCCAGACCTGAAGGGCCGGATTCCTGCAGAGTTTGGTGATTTCTCTGCTCTGACACTACAATTAAACCTGCTCATTACCTGCTGAGCTGAATCAGGTTTGTTTGATCAGGAAGATCACCAAATCCGGGAATCCGGCCCTCCAGGACTGGATTTGGAAACCCCTGCTATAGGGTTAATTAACTGAATTCAGTAATTACATGCTTTTGAACATACAGTGATTTACACCATCAGAAAAACAACTCAGATGAATTAACCCAATTCTATTTTATCAGCAGTGTGAATAACAGTGAATATTTCCACACAGACATGTGACAGCATATTTAACATTCTTGTTACAAGTTAAGAACTTTCATAAAACTCGTGACACTGTCAGATCTTCAGGACTCTGTCCTGTTGAGCACAGACTATGAGAGCAGTAGCCCAATAGCTTTGTTGTCAAAGCAGAATCTTGATAAGTGGGTGATTACTAGCTTGAGTGAACCTTTTGTTGTTGGATGTTGAAGTAGTACCACTTGCTAGCAATGACTTACCAGCTGGGCTGCCCAGCTGCCAGTTGCACAAGTAAGATCCATACTGATACGCACCCTGGCCCATCTACCATCCCTACTGAAAGATCTTGAGAAGCATTCAGTAGCATCCTTTTTAAATTCCCAATGCAGAGACTCATTGATGGCTGGTTTCATCGAGGTCTTTCACTCCAAACCTGTGCTGATCAAAGTAATGCAGACACATGGATGCTACATAATGTCATTCATGCTGCCCAGCCCCATGTTCCACCATTCTTGCCACACTTTAGATGTTTGCAGAGTAAGGATACTCATGATACTGCCCAAATCAATGCTGAGTGCACATCTTCAGTAAAATATCAAAAAATTTGAGTATTGTGAAAAAGTTCATAATTTAATTCAAAAAGGTAAACACTGATATTTAATATTTATTGCATCTTGACATTTCTGCCAGTATAAATATGGGTTATAATTCATGAAAATAAAAAAAAATCCAGAATCTCAAGTTATTAGGAAATTTCAACTGGAGATTCAGTAAATTACTGTTCAAACAGTATCAACATTAAAACAAATAAAGACTTTTAATGTTTCCTTTACATATAATGAATAAATGATGTTTTTTTATTATGACACAAATAACTTTTTCATTATATTCTATTTTTTGAAGATGCACTCATAGAAAAGTCTTGACTGACCCTGAAATATTTCCATGGCCTTTCTGTCAATGTCAAGCGAACATTTCATCATATAACAAGCCTTGCCTGTATTCACCAGGTGACAGTGGATTTGCAGGTGACTGGGTCATATATGTATGCACTGGGAGATAAACTGTAATGGACTGTTTCTCCTGGAGGATTAGGCACATTTGAGATTGACTGTGAATAAGGCTGCAATAGGGCTCTCAGACCAACCAATTTATAGATCTAGTACTAGATTCGCATTGAATGAGGGCATCATCTCCCACATGCTCAGAAACTCTCTGTCTGCTTTACCATGTTAGTTTGGGCAGATGCCTGACAATCCTTGCCCACAGCTACAGCAGTCAGCCCCACTGAGCCTACTGCAACTTCATTAGTTCCAGATGTGGCTATTTAACTTGTATGCATGGTACACAGTGACCCCAGTGCTTTGGAAAACATGGACTTATCCTCTCTTGAGGAAGTCTCTGTGGTTGATTTCCTCTCATAGAAAGGTGGCAGCACATTACACATTCTTGTTGCTTTGAATGACAAGGATTTGTAAGTGGCCCAGGCCAGGGATAAATCAGAATAAATCAATTAGCTGGACCTATGCTGATTGCCTGGCATTGAGATATTTCTTGCATCAGATTCCAATGACTGCAGTTTCTCCACATCAGTCTCTAAGATTTACACATGGGTGCTTCCCACCTGCACCACAGCAAGCTGTCCACCTACTTGGTCCAAGCATTCCGGTGACAGATTCATTGCTGAGGCAAGGGCTAACCTAAAGGCAGCACCAATTGCATCCATAGGTGGCTCAAATTATTTCGGACAAATATGGTGATGTGTCCAAGGAACAAACTCAAAGCATTCCTGACTGATTCCCTCTATTGGAATCAGCTGACTGTTTTGCATTGGGGCACTGGTGCACAGATCATTTGCTTTATGCCTTAATGCCTTCCTTCCATTTCTCCTAATCTTGGAAGCAGTACACAGGGTTAATGATTACAACCACTACGCTGTACTACTGCCTTCCTGACAGACCATGGAATCTGCTACTGCTCCTTCTAATGGACTCACCATGACAGCAACTACTCATAGGGGACTTCCTGTCTCAGATGTATGACAGAATGTGGCATCATCATCTTATGACAAGCATGCAGCTGCATTATGCTTCAGTGCACATAAATTTGACTGATGCCTTCCATGAATTCATTCCTATTGTTACACTCCCATTCACCATTATGCATTGTATTAAACCTGTAGTCCATCTGACATCATCCATGCATGAAAGCTTACCGTCTGTGTTATATATTGCACAGGCAGTACTAGAGGTGTTCAGATCCAGGTCTGAAGGACTGCTATCCAGCACAAATTGTTGATTCCTTATCAAATATCTTTTTGAACAGAATCGTTAAACTGACTACTGGTCCAGGAATACAGGAATAACCTGAAAGAAATGGAAAATCTTTAAATTGTCTGAAATTTAGAAGTAGATCTATTCCCTCCATTATCACACCCACTTAATCTCTTTCAGGGTCGTGGTTAGTCCCCTACCCCCTGACTGGGAGCAGGGCATTACACTATTCACCTAAGCCCAGGACATGGGGCTAATATATCACTGGGTGCACACACATGCACACACTTTAGAGTACCCAATTCACCTGCCCTCCATGTTTCTGGACTGTGGGAGGAAACCGGAGACCCTGGAGGAAACCAACGCAGACATGGGGAGAACATGGAAACTCCACTCAGATTGGGACTCCAACCCAAGACCTCAGTGTGGAGAGGCGAGCATGCTAACCACTAAGCCACCATGTCGCCCTGCATGATAAATTACAAAGAGAATATAAAACATACTGTACTTTTAGTATTACACTGCCTTAAAATTCTGCATTTTAAAACACTGCTTCAGGAAATAGAGGGATTGCAACTGTTCTACACCTTAATGCAAAATACATTCGAATCCTATGTGTAATTAATGATTGTTCTATTAAAATTCCATCTCAGGCTTCCACAGTTACCTTCAAAAAGGGAGTTGATAACATGACAAATGACAAAGAAGAAGCTCTGGTAAATGTCAGGTTATAACTTTAGCACAGAGGCCCTACGATGTCAGGACGAGTTGAAAAAAGGCAAACTGACTGACAGCAAAATGTATCAAAACAATAATTTATTCAGCACAAGCTACAGAGGGTTAGTGATATCTGCCATATTACAGAAGCAATAACAGACCCCGTTAATGTATTCACTCTCAGGCACTGCCTGGGGACAGTGTTTTCATGTCACCAGCCAAGAGCTGTTGGTGCCACTGTGATTCTGTGCATGAGCAGTTTGTCTAGAGCAGAGAGAGACAGAGACAGGAGAGCCTTGCGATGCTTTGAAAATGTGCATATTCCCTGGCCCAATATCTATCAATACAGCTTTCTGCAGCTTGATGAAGTGTTAAACCATGCAGCACTTGTGTGGACGCTGCATTCTCGTGCTGTTCTATAACAGTCACAACATATTTCTTTACTCCCCTGAGGCTCCACTCTTCTGGATGATTGAACAGCCGTTTGTCCAAGAGGGGACCAGATCATTTAACTGCCATTCCCCCCAGGGGCAATGTGGGAATTGTTCCTGTTATGCATCACCTCTAACATATACACAGACTTTTTTCAACACCAGTATATTTAAGAGTCACCATAACCAAAGACCCATGAGCAAAGAAATTGATTATTAACCAATGTTACTCAAAACCAGTGCACACACAGTTTAGTAAGGTTGTGTATCAGCCAGTTGTTTTATTATTTCACTCAATTCTGCATAAAATGTGCAAATTATTTAAAAAATAATAATTTTAAAATCTTTTTTTAAAAAAAACAGGGATTTTCCTGCCAGCAATCTTTTAGATTTGAAATATATTCTAAATTCTCCAACAAATGCACGTTACTTGCATTATCTATTAATTATTATAACCATGTATCCTCAGTACTAAACTTTAGTAAATGAATGATCCATCCATCTTCCTAATCCTGGCCCCTACCCCTTCACTGGGCACTGAGCAGGGCATTCAACTATTCTAGCTACAGCCAGGACAGGGCGCCAATCCCTCGCTGAGTGTCTGAATGATGATTGGCCAAATTAATGGAAATGCTAGTATAACTTCTGTCATGAGACTCAATGCTACATCATTCATTCATGTGTCTGACCAATCACAAGCATTCACCTGCATATATAAAAAACTAACCTGCCTCCTCATTTTGCCCCTGCCTTTCTTCTACTCAGGACAACGTGATTCAGCCAGATGCTCCAACATCCGGGCCCAGGATGCCAAAAAGTCTTGATCTTTATCAATAACTGACATGTAATTGTGCAAATATATAATTTTGTGATTAAAGTCTATGCCATTCAAATTTTAAGTCTTCATAGCAGAATTACGTCCTACTTGTCCTAACTACAATTGAGTGATATTGTATTGTGCTTCTCCATCTTCAGGCTTACTACACTGAAAACACAAATATAAACAAACTCTGGAGCAAAGTGAAGCATCAAAAATAAGAGCTGGTGTGTCCGTCAAAAGCCTCATGTTGCACCACAATGCTTCTGTAGACAGTTCTGTTGATTATACTAGCCAATTTATTGTCATTGATGTTTACTCCATCTGGAAAGGGCTCTTTGAACAATGTCACATAAGAAACACTCTTACTTTAAAAAAACGTTTAAAGAAGAGATCTGAAGAAACACTGTAATCAGTATAAAAGCTGCCTTATTATAGGAGCATATGGAGTCTACTGCTTCTGTTGCTTTTAAAGATAATATAGCTAGCTAACATTACATTATAATTAGGCTAAATATCAAGCATTTTAGTAATTTTTCTATATACATGAATCAGATTTGAAAAAGCATGTTGTACTACTACTACATAAAAATTAAATGCTGTATTTTTTCAGATTGTCTTTTCTTGTACACTGTCCTGCTCCACTGGGTAATATTTGGAAAGTATTGTAAAAGGCTCCCTCCACCTCCACCTCACTCATTTAATCTTTTCAACCAGAGATGGCTGCAGACTCTAGCCTGCCATCTCTTCATATCCCACCACACAAAGCCTGGCAGCCTACACACAGACTCTACATCCACACCA
Organism: Crenuchus spilurus; assembly: GCA_036984385.1. Classification (NCBI taxonomy): domain Eukaryota; kingdom Metazoa; phylum Chordata; class Actinopteri; order Characiformes; family Crenuchidae; genus Crenuchus; species Crenuchus spilurus. The sequence continues at coordinate 25,305 of BRDA01039786.1, forward strand.
GCTTTTCATAGATTCACTGCAAGGCTGCATTTCAGCCATACCCACCTATTCATGTTACCCAATCCATCTATTGTTTCATATCACCATGGCACATGGCAGCTTACTCATGCTCCTTTGCTTTCCGATTTTACACTATAAAGCTATTAAAAATATTGTTAAAAAAAGTAAAAAATGTGTGTCAAATTAAAGATCACACATTGAATATTTGCTGTCAAATCCAGTGTTATCAGCACACGTTTAAAGCCTTTCTCAGAAACATGTTACATACACATTTTCACATATAACATCAAAGTCAAATGTCCCAGGCCTCTCACAATCCCTATACTGACCTTGCTTTCAGGACCATTAGTGTGCTCTTTAAAATGCTTTTCAAATTTTAATCATCCACATCATCAATAGTTAATGTAGACTCTCCCCACACTGCTCAGGAAAAAGTTGCCTCATGAGGATTCTATGGTGTACCTTTGTATTCATCACTTAAACATACAGAGGAAGGAGAAGGACGTGTTGGGTTGTCAGAGCAGATGATTGCTGCAGCTGCCACAGAGGAATCTCCATATTGTCTGTCATTTACCAAACTTCTGACATGACAGCTCCGAGCTTGATTTCTCACTTGAGGATACAGAAATAGCTCCGCAGACAAGCTAAGATCCAGCTAAGATGTCCTCATTTTGAGTAATTTGTTTATGAGGTATCACAGTGCTTTTATGTACCAGTTTTTCATGCTTTTGTGCTGTCATCTCACTACTGGCATATGGACACAGACATTTCCCAGATCCATCTATATTGCAGCTGACCAGTTTAAGAAACTGGACAGCTGAATCTAAATGTGGATGATGTAGCAAAAAGATGCCATTTTATATGTGAAAAAATCACAATACATACAGAATTTTTCAATGCATTCTATGTCACGCCACCCCCCCAACCCCCCCCCCCACACACACACACACACACACACCGCCTGTGCTCTTTTTCCTGTGCATTTTGTTTGCATCTACGTCTTGTCTCTGTGTCTGCGCCTAATGTTCTACACCTGTCTTGTTTAATACCCCAGCCCTGGATGTGCCTTTCCCAGTGTGATTAAGTGGTTATTTAAGCTCCCTTGTGTTTCTGTGTCATTGTCAGTCACTAAATGAATGTCTGTGAATGTCACATGTAGGTTAGGTTTGTTTATGAAGTACATTTTCCTGTATGTTTGTGAAGCATTCAGTCACAGTGTTTAGGTTGTTTGTCATTAATAAAGACCTGGAGCTGATAAAATGGACAACAAAGGTAGATACAAGGAAGTAGTTTTAATATTATGGCTGAATAGAACCCTGTTCTCTGTCTTTGGCCAAAATCTTTTATTCTTATTGTTCGTTGCTGTAGAAGAACATATCTTCACATAATTTATCAAGATAATACACTGCCTTGTTGCCCATCCATACCTGAAACAACAAAATCTGAGCTATCTATTCTAGACCTAGGATGCATTCCAAAGAGATACAAGCAAAGCTCTTACATACCACTGTGAACTATAGTTAGTAATGGTTCATGCAGAGAGGATCACTTTATTTGTTTGGGAACATGCCTGTGAATCTCAGGCTGAGTGTGAAAACAGAGCAGAAGAACTTTGGAGATGCTGGGAGCGATAATGAGTTATATTTTAAGAACACGACTTGGCCATGAATATTTAACAAGCACCACTCAACCACCAAAAATAAGGTTGTTATTCATTTAATAGTCTGTTAAGAAGAGTGATATCACTCACCTTCACCAAACGGCTATATTTAAAATAGCATACTTAAATCATTTACAAACTAACATTATGGTATATACACACAAGCGTGCATCATATATGCCCACAAGCTTTCAATCAAATTAGCAATGTAGATGCATATGTGGGTTACTGCGAAAACACATTTGCTCTGTTATGATCTCAAGTGCTTATCGTATCACTTATTCAGGCCCATATTCAAAAATTATTTTCCTCATCAGTCGAGCATAAGGAGACGACATTGAAATTACATTAGAATGAGATGCTCACACATTATACTGAGTTTATTTTATTTGCTAGATGTCATCCCCTGTTGTATAATGTATCATATCACAAAATATATCACACAGAGATGGATAACAAAAATCTGCATTCATTATAATAGATATAATCTACAATATGAATATCATGACATCTTTCCTGCTGGGCTCAAATCAATTAGCTGATAATTATAAACATTTTATGGCAGAACAAGGCAAGAAGTGCAGGCTCAATAAATCAAGCAGAAATAAAATTTAACTGAATAAATGAGTTCATAAATATAGAAACAAAGCAGTGAAATATTAAGAATGTAGCAATACACTTAACCTGTGATTCAGTCTTCAATACTGATTTTATGATTTAATATTCGCTCAATACGTTGAACAAATGATGACTGGATTCATACTGTTGCACAATTTACTAATGTGACAACAGTTGGATATTGTGTTATGATATGACAGTGATAGCTGGGCTAATCATCATTATGATAAAAAATTTATACTTTTTTTTTTAAATGGGCAACATGGTGGATTACTGGTTAGCAAGTTCACCTCTCAGCACTGAGGTCTTGGGTTCAAGTCCCCATCTTGGTGGAGTTTCCATGTTCTCCACATGTCTGTTTGGATTTCCTCTGGGTTTCCTCCCACAGCCCAAAAACATGGAGATCAGGTGAACTGGCTACTCTAAAAGACCCTGGTGTGTGTAAATGGATGTGTATGTATGTGTGTATGAATGTGTGTGTATGCCCAGATATGTTTGGCACTCTGTCCTGGGTGATCCTACTAGTGCTCGATGCAGTCCTCCATGTGGACAGTAACTTTCCGTTTGAGAGTATGCTGTGTGCAATTGACTGCCACTTCTCACCGGTGTGTGAGGTTGAGTTCAAAGTGTGTAAATGGAGTGTGTTAATAGTAAAGCATCCTTGGGTTCAAGAAAGGTGCTATATAAGTGTAATATTCATTAATTCAATCAATCAATCAAATCCCATAAGTGATGCAGTACAGAAAAAAACAAGAAAACAAAACTACATTTTCATTAAAAAAAGCTTAATTAGTCTGCTTATCTGCAGCACAGTATGCACAAAATCACTGTAACGGAATTTGTAATAGTAAGCACTAAAGTCACCAAAAACTGCAGTTTCTCTCTCTTGTGCAATGCAGGTACATTCAAACTGTTTAAGCAGCAACAGCGAAAAAACATCAGTCGTGTGGAACAATTTCACAGTTTTCACAAGGTGCATTAGGCAGCGACTTGTAATCACTGTTGATGTCAAGTTTCAAGAGAGGGTGTGACACCTAAAGACTTCTTAATTTCAGATTTGATTCGCCATTTGAAATCACAACATCCTGCTCAGTATGCAGAACACAATAAAACAACAGAAGAAAAGTGAAATAACATTTCATCTTTAGCTTGAAAGACAGACGTAATATATGGAGGACAGAAGTCAGTCCTAGCGTTGTGTACTGGCTAGAGATACACCAATCAATTGTCCAGTGACTGGAATCAGACGGTTTTCAGCGGGATCAGCCATAAATGGAAGATGTAGCAAAAGTTTTGCAATAAAAACTTCATGCTTCACTACTCATCAGTTCTTACTTAACCCAACACTACGTCACTCATTCATTTGGGTTTCCTGGTCAATCACAAATTACTACTCAGCTTTAAAAGGATTTCAGATTTCAGATGCTGCTGCACCAATGTCATTCTCCTTCCTTCCTACCACCACCAAGTTGGTCCCAGTCCTGTTGCCCAGTGGGGTGGTTGCCATCCATCTATCCAGCAGTATCTGTTAAAGACTGAATGATGTAAGACCTGGGCTGGGGACGTGGCCTCTGCCAAAGATTTTTAGAATGAATTTGATGTTAATATCCCTGAATCAGGGTCGGCCTGAGGAGGATGGGTTCATCTTATTGAGCCTTGGATCCTCTCAAGGTTTCTTCCTTCTACTTGTAGGGAGTTTTTCCTCGCCACTGTAGGGCCTCTGTGGCCACCTACTGTGATCACCTCAGTCTTCAAACAAGGAAACATTTACTGACATACAATCATCACTAGATGATACTTCATATGCAAAGCAGAAATTTTGGTCACATGCTCAACCCAGAGAGGTAGCGTATAGCTCCACAGTAGCCAAGATTATTCCATGAACAGCAGAGTGCTTTTAAATCCTTGTAACATTTGTTCAACTGATATTCGATTCAGAATCAAAAACCAGAATAAGAAAAACTGTTCATTATTTCATTTTTCGGTTTTGAATATAATACCAAAAAAACTAATGTCAGCTTGCATTTTGTGCTTTTGATTTAATATTCAAAGTAAAAATGTGAAATAAATAAATAATTGCGTTTGCGTAACTTGGAAGTTACTTGTAAATGTGGTGTTTGGATGGCGTTGGGGATCAAAATCGCTCCCTACACCCTCATTAGTATTGTATTATATAGGGAGAGATGATTTAGTTTACTAAATAGCGGTGAAAATACGAGTGGATTCTGAGTCATCTCTAACAGTCAGCTACGTTATGTTGTTTAGACACATAAGCCTCACATTAACCAACTACAGGGAAAATGTGCAAACTTTTCGGCATCCAGTGCTTGCAATGTTGCCAGATTAGGTGGTTTCATGCCAGATTGGTCGGGCTGTGTTTGAAACTGGCCAGAGAAATGCATGTTGACAGGTGGATAAAACTGCTAATTGCCAAGACTTTGCTGTGCCCAGAGTTTTGGGGGAAATTTGATTCATCTGTGTTCTAGATAGCTAAATTGAAAAGTGCATTAAACACATAAATAATACAGACATGGAATACAATACTTTAAATATATTTTACAACATATTTTGTAAAGTTTATTTTAAGGCAATGTTGGAATAAATACTGTAATATTGTAGATGTACAGAACATCGGCTGTTTGTTTTTAAGCATTTTGGTGGATCTGAAACACATTTTACGGGCGTAATTGTAATGATCTGGCAACCCAGGGGTCTCGGCATCCCTTTCGGTCGGGTAGTAAATTGTATTAATAAGCACGTTTCTGAAACCAAAATAAAAATAAACAAATAAAAATAAATATGTGGAACAGATATGGAACAGGTGTCGTAGTGACGTCACGTGCGAATGTCACGTAATAAAAAGCACACAAGTTTCATAAAATCATTTTAAAACATTTTATGCACCAGAGTGTTTGTTTCTCATCATTTTCGCCCATTTTAGCTGTTTTTATTTTTTTTGCTCTCCTCAGAAGTCAGTAATTTCCAGTTTACCCAAACATTAACAAAACAAAATCAAATTTGGCTCCGGTCCGTTTAATTAATTTTATAATTTAATTTTGAGCATCAAACCAAAAGCACAAAATGCAAGCTGATATTTTTTTTTTTTTTTTGGTATTATGTTCAAAAATAAAAAATTAAATAATGAACGTTTTTTAATATTCTGGTTTTTGATTCTGAATCGAATATCAATTGCACAAATGACACACTGATTCTACTAACTTTAATTCAGAATTCAGTTCATGTGTGTATGGAATGTTAAACCTAGCCACTCGTGTGTTAGTTTATGAGACTGGTGCTGACGCATGTTAAAGAAGAAATGTCTGATTTCAGTTTTGTTTTTAGTGCTACTGATACATATTCTCTCCTTTTCATTTGGGAAAGTAAAATATTGCTCAATTTATTTTATTTGGAGAATTGTAAAAATGTATGTCTCAAAAAAATATTTTTTTACAAAAATGCTTCTGTATGCTGATGATCATGGGTGGAACCAGAAATTTTAAACAGCCAGGATGTCTAGAACCATGTTTGCCCATTTATTTGTCCATTTACAGCAGTGATTTGAACATTTTTCAAGCCATCTGAGAGCAGAATTCCTAAACAAATCAGTACATTCTTGCAAAACATCATAGTTTCTGACTAATTTTAATTTCTGCACTAACCGCGACCCTGATAAGGATTAAGCAGGTGGGATAATGGATGGATGGATGGATTACTCCAAATTCATACAGGTAACATGTCTTACACTCACACCACACATACATGAGAATGTTTTATTAAGAATATAGTGCTGTGGTCTGATAATTAGATTTGTATGTGATTTTATTTTGTGATTCATAAGTAATTCATTTTTAACAGGTAAGGATTGAATATCTGACATGTTTAGCCTTTTTGTCTGACAGAAATAGGTTGTAACACATCTTTTCTTTATTTCAGTTAGTTTTTTTGTGCATTAGCTCTTTACAAACAATGTTTATTAAGCAGTAAACTCATTTCTTATAGTCTTTCATCTCAGCACTAAAACTTCCTTTCGGCAGATCTGGCAAGGCTTAAGCCCCATAAGCTTCATAAGCTCTGCCCCTGCTGATGATATACTTTTTAATTGTATTTTTTTTATTAAAATTTAAGAAAACTGTCAGTGGTGCAGCCTAAACAAGCTTAGACTTATGACTAAAGATAGACTACAGCACTGCTATCCAGTGGTCAGTTTAAACACAACACAAGTGAACCACTTAGTGTATTTACATGCATTTCATAATCCAATAACTGAAGAAAATCAGATTTTGTCAGTAATCTGACCAACGTATTTACAAGCACTTGAGTAATCAGATAATAGGAAACTCAGAGCTTACATGAGTCAGGCAGCACTCCGATTTCTGCTATACAACCAGCCAACAAACTCAAAAAAGCAAATTGATGTAAACGTCATGTTAAACCTAAAGTTCTTGACATTACTCTTTTTTTTTTAACATCAAATCACTTTACCTGAAAATATGAACATACATCATTAGTGTCACTCCAAAAGTGTTTTGTTGCTATCTTATGGGTGCTGTGTCACACACTGCTTGAGTATTTATAGTACCACATTCTGTTTTCACACATGTTCAGACTCAAAAATCTGAAAGAGGGGACTCACTTTAATAATTAGATAACTGCAGAAATCAAATTTTACCTGGATCATTTAGTGCATGTGAACACACTCACTCTCTGCCATCTTGTATCTTGTAGTATGTAAACTACTTGTTGAAAAGTCCATCCATCCATCCATCTTATTAACTGCTTAATCAGGGATGTGGTGAGTCTTTTACCCATTGGGCGCTGGATAGGGCTTCCATACAGTATCACAAAACATAATATTACAATGCTCAAGTGTCAGTATTTTTGTACACCCCTAGTCAGCCCTGCTTGTAGGGTGAATTTAATAGCTCAGGCTTAGACTTTGCTCTTGTTAACTCCATTTAGGACAATTGAAAGGCCCAACACTCTAAACAACACAATTATTTTTCCTAAAGTATTGTGTATTTTAATGCATTTAATGCAAAAACACACACCAGAGGCTAAATAAATACATTTCTGTTCATGCATGTTATGAATATATGCATTTTTATATATGCAATATATGCATTTTCAGGCAAAAGAAAGATTATTTGTTTACATTATCATGACATTATATTGTCAATATACAGTACCAGTCTAAAGTATACACACACACCTTCTGGACATTCAGTGTTTTTTAATTATTTAAAAATGTTCTGCATTATAGATTAATACTAAAGTCATCCAAACTATGAAGAAACACATCTGTAATTATTTAGTAAACAAAACAGTGTAAACACACCAGAATATGTTTTATATTTTAGATTCTTTAAAGTAGGCACCTCTTGCTTAGATGACAGATTTCTTGGCAATATCTCAGTCAGCTTTATGAGGTAGTCACTTGGAATGGCTTTCAGTTAACAGCTGTGTCTTGTCAAGAGTTCATTACTTGCATTTCTTGCCTCTTAATGTGTTTGAGACATCAATTGTGTGTCTACAATCATTTTAGAAGAATCTAAAATGTAAAACATGTTCCGGTTTGTTTAACACTTTTAAGTTCACTACATGATTCCTTATGTGTTCCTTCATAGTCTGGATGACTTCAGTATTCATTTACAATGTAGGAAAAAATAAAATAAAAACATTGAACTAGATGTGTCCAAACTTTTGACTGGTACTGTATCTTCCACCTGTCTGTGAAGTGGATCACTCCTGATTGGCTGTTTGTGGACTCTAATGATAAAACTCTAAAACTCTACGGGATAGACTGAGCACTACAGAGTATATTATACAGACAGACCTTAGATGAAGTATCATATGTGCATATACAAGGCAAATCTTACAACTACATTCATGACCTCACAGACAAACCATTCTGTCTTATACAGAGACTGCAATGTAGATTAAGATTCATTTGAGTTAGTTCATTTGCACTTCATCTATTATTAAAGATGTACATAAACATTTACTATTCATGAGTTGAATTGAAAGCAAGTAAGTTTAAATGAAGCTCTGAATACTGCAGTGACTGCAAGCACAATATGCTTTAGGCATGCATTTTACAAATCTGCTCTTTTTCCCTCCATTAATCTCTGTTATTTAATGGAGTGAGTATTCAGACAGTCTTAGTAAACATCAAAAAATGAAAGACTAATTTAGAGAACACAATGAGTAAGATTCATATTCAAAACAAGCCACTTTAGTATAACAAGGATAGACGAGGGGAAAGCCCAACTCCATGGGGAAAGAAAATAGTTTTGCTGGTATTTGTTTTCTTATTTACCAGTTATGACTCAAATTAATTACATTTCCTTGTTTTTTTTTAATCTTGCACTCTTTGTCTGGTAAATAAATGACTTGAGGGCTTTTGGTTCACATACCTGACTGCGGTTGCTATAGATGCAGAGGACCCAGGGCCCACATTTTTTAGCAATTTTTTGTTTTTCTCAACCAGAAAAGAAGCTATACAGATAATTTCAGTTATATTTAAAGTCTTGTCTGCATACTATCAGCACTTTATCATTCCCTTAACTGATGATGCCTATGCTACTGATACACTGCAACTAAATCCATCCTGATTATGGAGAAAAATAACATAATAAAATGAATAAACTGCAGACATTTTTGCACATTGCGTGGCCTAAACATTCTGCTCTTTTGGTATACACTAAATGCATCATCAAATGCCAGTTTGTAGCATTGGCCAAATTTAAGCATTTTAGTTCAATGCTGCCAAATGTGCCTCAGTGCTTTTTAAATAATTGGAAAGCAAATAGGCTTTGAGTGACTTACATACAGGCCTGGTGTAACTGCAGTGAATTTGAAGGGGAAAGCTTTCAGTAATGCAACCCTATGAAACTGGCAGTTAATAAAGGACACATTGTGCCTTTTATAGAGAGCATTACCTTTTTCCCCTCCTCCCCCTCGACTTCCTGTGGCGATGGCTGCCTCCCATGAAGCCGTAATGTATGAGATTTGTCAGTGTCAATTTTACAGCTAATCTCTCTGGTCCACCTCAGCCCTCCCATCTACCGCCCATTAATTCTGTACAGCCTTATACACCAGATAGAGCGACCAAGAGCGAGCAATAGAGAGAGAATGAGAGAGAGAGCGAGAGAGAGAGAGAGAGAGAGAGAGAGAGAGAGAGAGAGATTGCTGTGACTTCCAGGAAGTTGTATATGCAATAGTGGTAGGATTTCCCCATTTCATACTATTAGAACTTTGTTAAAACTTCACGCTGGCTTCAAGACATGGCGTATGTTACAGTATATAACACACTCATTTGGGAGCTCATTAAAATGGGTTGGCTGAACAGAAATATTAGGGATGGGAATTCTGAACATTTCAATGCCAATTCCCATGCACATTTACAAAATGTCGAAGCTGGGATTAGATCCCACTGGATAAGCATTATTCAGAAATGTAGAATCTGTTTGTAGAGCATTACAAGTGAAGCAAATACATCCAGAATGCAGACATTTTAGCACAGCGGCCTGTCTGCTCTCCTGAAATACAATAAAGCATAATCAGATATTGCTTTGAATTACTGGCTGGACCTTTTGTCAATACAACTGAGCATCACTAAAATTTATCTTTAATGTTGTTTTCCATAGGTCACAACCACAATATCTACTCCTGCAGAAATAGAACCCTCTCCTGATATTTTACCTAACTACACTGTCACCCAGGCATGAATCCTGAAACCCCACCAAACAGATCAATAAAACAAAAATGCTATTTTCTTTTACCACAAACGGCCACAAAACAAGGATCAATATCTAGCCAGTATAATATTCTGCAGCTGAAGACTGTGCTGAAATTTAAACTAGCCAGTTGTTACAGCACCTAGTCAGGCAAACTGTACTCAGGAAAATCAGATAAAATCCATGTCTATTGACCTGCAAGCTTACCAGTGAACACAACGCATTACAAATACATGATTTAACAATTTCCATCTTGTTTATCTCTCTTACTTAAACACGCATGCACAGTCTGTGAACCCATACACACACAGACACACATACACAAACATATGGGCATATGGAGTTGTGTTTGTGTACATAAATACACACTCACACACACACACACACACACACACACAAATATACACATACACTGCAGTGTTTCCTACATAACAAAGCAGACACAGACATGGCTTAAGTGTTCCAGCACTGAGCTGGAAGCTACACTGGGTTAAACTGTAGCATATGGCAGATAAAGTCGGCACTGAATACAGGACACTGAATAAAATGTAGCCTCATTAGCAGCTAAAATAAGCCTAAATGGACACTTTAAATAGATTCAGTTTTGAGAATTTCATAAATCAGTTACTGGTTGGGACCTGATAGTGTGCTACTTTAATAAAGATGAACGATACTGAAACAAGCTTATTATTTCACTCACACTTTGAAAATAAGTGGGCAACACAGGGTTCTTTAATACTTTAGGAGAAATAACACAAAACCAAAAGGAGAGAGATACATTAGGCACAGACAGAATGTAATGCATAGCATCAAAACTGAGATGATTTTTAGTCCTTGATAAGAAATGTTTGAGTTCATATTGAGACCTTTTGTATTCAGTAAACATTAGCTATTATTTTGACGTTTCTGAGCACAATGTGAGACTTTATAGAAATCGATGATACAATTCAAGAGTAAATACATGAGATTATTGAGGTCTTTGTCTCAAGAGAAATATCTTAACATAAGGAGATTTAAATGAAAGTATATATGGTATATATGTTGTATATGGTGCCTAAAAGTCTGGCTGAGCATATTAGTCGTTAATTAGATTGGCAATGCTGTTCATCCACTCCCCCACCCTACTACTGTAGAACTTACCATTGTGGGGTGCATGGCATGTGTCTCAATGTGTAGCATGCAAGCATTGGTTATTAAGCATCCTGTAAAATGTGAAAATGGCTGCGATGAATTCACGTTACCAATTTTACACTGCTAAAGAAAAGCTTTGTATTATAGAACCAGCCAAAACAACTGGAAATGACGCAGCGGGAAGGAAATTTTATGTCAGTTAAAGCTGCATTCGCGACTGAAGCTGTATAAGCTCAAAACACTTACTGAAGCAAAAAATATTTTTTCCTGAATTTTCCTTTCTAAAGTTAGGGTGTGCAGATTATTCGAGGGAGTGGATTATTTGTGTATATATGGTAGTCTCATTTGTGTTTCCATCTTATCAATGTTGACTAGGAGTAATACTGAGATTTGAAGGAGATTTTTTTTTTTTCCTATGAGAACCAATAGTAAATGATTTGCTTTATAAATAATGCAAGTCAATCTTTACTGGGGCTGAGCCGGATACACGTTTCAGATGAGTATCCGGTACGAATAAAGCATTTGTGATGAGTACGTTCACGATACGAGTAAAATTCATCATTATCCGTGCTCGTGCTGAAGGAAAATCCTACTGACTGTCTTCACGATCTGTGATTGGCCAGTCACACAGAGTGCCCACCCCTCCCTTCACAGTCAAGTCTCTGTGTGTGTGAGAGTAGGGCAGAGCTCTGGCTGCACAGACAGTCACTCAGTCACACACACACACACACACACACACTTACACACACCTTAATCATCAAAAAAAATGCCAAGAACTTTAAGTAGTAAAAATAAATAAATAATTGAAAGAAAAAAATCCGTTTTATCATAAAATTAAAAAAAAAAAATTTAAAAAAAGGAAGTTGTGTTGAGTATGGCAACTATTGTTCCTGAATAGTAAATAATTCTCTTACTTTTGTGATCAAAACATTGATTTGAATCTCAATGTTGAGGCTGTTCTGTAAATAGTTTTCAAATAAACAATACATATAGCAACGTCTGATCAGTCTATATCAATTTCAGAATCCATCATTAAAATAATGTACCAATTTAAGCCCCACCCACTTCCGGTTAACCACGCCCAATTCCGGTTAAGGTCCTGCCCACTCTGAGTACAGATAAGGATAGAGATCACTTAGATGATTGAACAGATACAGATACAGATAGTGGTGTACTCGCTCATCCCTAATCTTTACCCATGTTGCCTTATTAATTCACTAGTGCATTTTTAATATACTGTACAATGTGTATTGCAATCACAAAGAGTGGCAAAATAACATCAGGACTTGTATATAATCATATACATATATATCATAATATGAGCTCTTTTCATCTGTGATAATAATGTGAAGATAGCACAGACATTCCTTTGCTACAGACACAATCTCACATATAGTTTTAACAGAAAACTAAGCTTTAAATGTGTGAGATCATTCGCCTGTATTTTTGGTGTTTTTTTGCATTGTGTAAGCCTTACCCACAATTTGATAGTCTAAGCCCACCAATAAACACATAATAACACCAGAGAGTGAGGCTTCTATGCACTTAGCAGCCACTGAACTGTACCTAATCCACGTGTAAACAGCCTCAGTCAGGGGGACTGGTAACATTTACATGTTCAGTATTCAGTAGCCACTCACGCTCTTTTCATACAGCAGTTAAATTAACATTTCACTCCAAAAGGTCATTGCTCTTCTCGATCTCTACACTGTTTCCACTTTTCCACAGAGTCAAATATCAACCAGCATTCATGAGCTGTCTGAGGATTCCACACACTGCAAACAGACAACACTTCACTGTAGACGCTTTCAGCCTGGAAAATACACCTTTAGTTGCTACTTATTGGTACATAATAGAGAAAAAAGGGCAGTCGACTACAGTGTGCAGCTAAAAAAATGACTCCTGATGGATGGTCAGTGACGTGTGAAATTGCAATGCAGACACTAAAGGAAGTGCTGTATATACATTTAGAGAGGGAGCCTGATGAAGATGGATTTGCAAATCTATGAATTGTGATGAAGTTTAAGTTCTACAGCTAAGTATCTGCATTATTACAGAAGGTCAAAGAACATAATGCAGTGTAATGATGAGCAGTTGAGCAGACAACAGTTTCACAACACTAATAATTCTCCACATTTGTCAGGCACATTGAAAAAATGAAAGCTATGAAAAATCACCACTCAAAATCACCTCATTATTTCAGTTCATTCACATTAACTTTGTGTATCCAATCACAATGTACTTCAACAGCTGAATATTAGCATTAACTAATGAGGCACAGAGGTAGAGGTACATCGACAGCTGAATACTGGCATTAACTGAGTAACACCAGCTAGTTTTTGCTCAAAGAGATGCCGTGCTAAGGCTTGGTTTAATAGTACTGTAGAAAATATGGGCAAAATATCATGAAATCAAATTTTGCTTTAAATTTGGTCATTTCAGTTCCATACCAAGGTGTGTACATAATTGGGCTGTATTTAACTAACATGATATGATTCAGTCAGGGACCATTATGATGTATACACTGTCATCTGCAATGTATTGGCACTGTTTATGTAAATATAAAGGAACAAACATTTCACAACAAATCTGACATGAACTGTACACAATATCAATCTGAGTCAACATAATTCATCAAGTCAGTCCAAGAAGAAATTGGCAATCTGATGTGCACACTTGTCAAATTGCATCGCTCCATTTAAGAGGTGAATGAGAGGTTCTTTCCTTTCGGAGCTACATCACCCGAGACTACAGACTAGACCAGGCATGACACACCCTCGGGAATAGCACATATTCAGCCAGGACCTTCTGCCTGCTGTCCAATTAAGAGAAAAGAGCTCCTGTACTGTTCCTTCTCTTCTCTGAAACTCCTGTTTCTATTTCCACCATAGCAACACCGTCACAACTGAGACATTTCGCCTTCTGAGAAGCAGTCAAATTTTGATGTTCGTGTCTTTCTCTTTTTCACTTTTTAATTCACATGAGCTGTGTTAACTGCAACCCATGGGAGAACGCAGCTCTGAGTGAGCGGAATAGAGATGTGTGACACGCTCAGGTGATTCTGCAGTGAGCAGAGGAAAAAGCTGACCCGGTCTGACCCACTTCGCTTTGATTTATGGTTCTGGCTTGCCCTGCAGACAATGCTTTGCTCTGAGGGTCATCAATCTCCAGCCCCCAATAACAGCTATTAGCTGCATTCTGTTCCACCCCCGGACCACCACAGTAAGAGCAGCCTACTGGTCGGATACAGCCCCCAGACCACACTGCATCAGCTGACACACCTCAAACATCTACCCAAGAAATGTAGCACAAGCATCAATCATCCTGATATAAATCAAAAGTGCCTAGAGTCAATTTATTCAATTCAAATATGTATACATAACCACTCACATACTGCTGTAAATCACCCTCGTACTATTTTTCATATAATAACAGTTCACTGTATTATGTGAATTATATTGTAGTGTCTAATATTTCAGTTAAATTTTTGACTGTCCACATATTTTTTTTTATTCTCGGATTCAGATATTCTTTTTAGGCTAAACGCAGTGCAGGAGCCACATCAGGTTTACGTGCAGTTTATATTTCTGCACCACTTTAGACCACTGCAAGTAAAGCAGTAGGTGATGGGTCAGTTATTAAAGGGTAAAACATGTCTTGTGGTGGAAAGAGCATAGCGTACTTAGCAAACGGTACAAAACTGCAAGATGACAACACAGAATGCTGTAACATATTCAGTTTGGAACACACTTGCGGGATCATACCACTACAGTTTCATGTCTGAGTATAACCTCATCACTTGGGGTTGCACTATTTTACACACGGTAATTAAGCGTGTTTCTTTGTATAGACACCGCAACCCTGAACTGGATTGAGTGGTTAAGAAGATGGATGGATGTTTGTATAGAAAAACACCACAATAAAAATCACCATACAGAACGTCTCAGTTGTGACAATGCATGTAAATAACTTTTCTATTCACGGTGGCACAACAACACCTGGATGATGTAGTAAGCTATGTTTGGACCAGTAAAGAAGCAAGACCATTCTAGCTTAATACTAACTTGCTCTCTGTTGTCTGCTCACCATGATAAAGTTGCTTCTTTGTTCTGTATGAACAGTAAAATTAAATAAAAAATCTGCAGACACTTTGTTTGGAAAACAGGAAATTTGAATATTCATTGTAGATTACTGCTGATGTTAAAGAGTATTTTTTTTATTATTACTACCACCTTAACATAAAATGTTATGCAGAACGTGGTATGCAAGAGAGAGAGAGAACATGGGGGAAAATGTATATTTATAGTAAATTAAAATTTAGATTCTGAGAATTTGAAAGAGAACGTATATTCAGAATATCACTACAAGCAGTGTTACACTATCAAGTTCAAAGGGGGTTTCTTCAAGATGAGTCCATGAAGCTGAAGAGGGGGTCCCATGGCTGGAAAGTGAACAATAACTAATAATAATATGCCATCTAATACACACAAACACACACACACACACACACAGTGTGAGAAACAATGAGCCCTTGTATAAAGGCTTCAAATCACATGCACCTTTATTTTATTTTGAGTTTGGAATAGCAGCACACGTGCCTTGTTGGAGAAAAAAGACTGAATAAATTATTTCTAGTTTAATTTGATTTTTCACACAAAAAGAGTAGAGGTATTTTGTTATAAATAATAGATTTTTTCATTTGCTAAAGAGAGACAAAAGGTGCTCTTACCACTCTGTGTATGCGTTGTCGTCCTCTGTCTGTGTGTGTATGCTTGAAGCTCCTCACCTGCTTAAATGATCACTGTGACTCACACAGGAGAGATAATTGTCTCTCAAAAAGTGCAGTAAACATTCATTATAATAGCCATCCGTACCTGAAGCAAAGCAGCCCTCCTTCACTCTCCGTCCTCTCTCTCTCTCTCTCTCTCTCTCTCTCTCTCTGTCTCTCTCTCTCTCTCTTTATCTATGTATGTATCTCTCTCTTTCTACCCCTCTCTCTTTCCCAGGCTCATACCATAGTGTCTTCAACTCTTCCTGCAACGTTGCTTATTGGTTTTCATTTTTTTCCCTGGCACTTTTCAGCGTTTCTTAAAGACACAGTCCTCCAACATGTGGAAATGGAATCTGACATCCTGACAAAAGGTCCAAGACACAACTAATTACAATGACCGGTCATGAGACAGGTATCAAAAATTCATAAGATCAATTCCAGTGGTGCCAAATAAAAATATGTGTACCGGCATGCTGGAGGTGGTGAGAAGTCAATTAGGCAGACTGACTGAGTGACATCAGCCCACACAATGCTTATTTCTGGTCTGCTCCAACATTTAGGCCAGCAGCCAAATTGACATGTCAAGCTCCTCAAAGCATGAAATAACACACACACACACACACAGCGAGAGAGAGAGAGAGAGAGAGAGAGAGAGAGAGAGAGAGAGAGAGAGAGAGAGAGAGAGAGAGAGAGAGAGAGAGAAAGAGAGAAACAATAAGAAAGCATGTGTGAGTTTGAGAATACACTAAATTAACACGGTAGCGGTCCTCAAAACTTGAGACAATGAGCAGAAAAATGAACTGGTGTGGCCTACTTCATAAGAGGACACAAGCTGTAGGCAATTAGATTCACTGCTGACTCTGTATGAACAACAATGGCAGAGAAAGGCAGGCCAATCGTCCTTGTTAAGTTGTCCTGAATGAAACGTGTGAGTGTACGCCATTACAGGTAGAGCTCACTCCACTGCTCATCTGTCATGTCAACAGCAAAGATGATCACGCGTTTTATATCCTCAGCATCCGAGGCTGCTGCAGAGCCACAATCTAAACAGCTGGCACAGGAGGGGAGGCTGTTTAATAAGTAAGCATTTCCGATACCCCCTCCAACCTTGCCACACGCACCCCTCCCTGACAAACACACAGTTTTGCCTTTGTTCTTTCTTTCACTCTGATTGATGCATATTTCATGGAGAACTTTTTGCGTGCCTCCTTTGAGCTGGAGAATCTGCTCAGAGCTGACAGGCTGCCTATTAGCTACTAGACATTGCAGTCTCCGTAGTCCTTTTCACACACAACTGGAGCACATCCCCACAATCC